>BCLG01000555.1:116682-158794 GCA_001602295.1 Zoysia matrella
ACCGCCTTGCGCCGCTGCCGTCCGCGCCGACCCCAGGCCCCGCGCACTGCCCTCGCCCGTCCTGCGCGTGCGCCCGTGCTGCTCCATCCTCGCGCGCCACCCTTCGACCCTGGCCCTCGCCCTGCACTGCGTCGCACCCCTGCGCTGCGCCAGCTCTGCATCGCCCCAGCTCCCTGTGTCACGTGCGCCGCTCCGGCCCCAGGCTGTCGTTCGTCCCGAAGTCGACTCCGTCCTCGTCCCCGCGTTGTCCGCTCTTCGCCGGCCGACCTCGACCCCGCGCCTATTCTGCTCGTCGTCGTCCCGACACGAGCCCGTCCTTGGCCGCGCCGCGCTGCTCTTCCCCTGCATCGTCCCGTCACCGGCCGTTTGCCGTCGTCCCCGTGCATCGCCGTCTGGAGCAGGACCACTCCCCCGTCGAGCCTCGTCGCCGTCAGCGCCGCCCGATCTTGCCGTCACCAGCACGGTGCTCCTTCCTCGTCGTTCGTCCGCGCTGCCTTCAACCGCGCCTCCCGTCTAGTTCGTAGACCTTACCGGCTGCACGTTGCCCTCGTCTATGTGCCGCCTTGCCCGGTTCCGCGCCCTTTGCGACCCCGTCACGGCCTGTCCCGGGCCTTCCCCATCACGCGCCGTCTCTGTGCCACATCTCGGGCGTCGCCGCCCCGTCTCCTCGCGTCGTCTCCCTGTGCTGCGTCGTCCAGCGCCCCGTCTCCGTCCCGCGTCGCCGCACCTCACCGACCTCGTTTGTCTTTGCCACGCTCGTCCTACCTTTCATCCGCACGGCTCCGTCCTGGGCGGCTGTGTTTGTCACTGCATCGTCCCCAACCCGTCCCTGCGTCGACCAGCCACCCTGCATTGTGCTTGCCGCTTCATGTCCCAGTGATTCCTCGTGTTGGTCGAGCCCTTTCGGGTAAGCCTAGCACATCGCCATTTCTGTTTATTTTTTGTATGTTCGTACGCAGGATTGCCCCGCTGTGATTGTTGACCGTTCCTTGTTGGTGTGTTTGTGAGGTAGTTGGTGATGTTTCAGTGATGCCGGAGCTTCAGAGCGGCAAGGCTGCAAGCTTTTCAGTCATCACGGTTTCAGTCGGCGCCGTCGGTTCTGCCTTCTTTTTTAGCTGCTCGGTCATCTCCTGTGAGCTTCCTTTCGTTTCTGTCATTTCCTTTGGTCGTCGTTTTCGTTGGTTGAGCTTTGAATCTTAGCTGTGCCAGGAGGACCAATCGTCGGAGCATGAACACATCTTGGTTGCCAGGCCGCCGCACAACCGAAGGCTGATGCCAGAGGCAGTAGGTGCAATTGTCGAGGTGGAGCTGCCACTGCTGCCGTTTCATTGGTGAGACCGTGTTTCTTGTCTTTATTTTCATGTCATGTTGGTCTACTTTGTTGGGAATAAGGCAAGGTTGGTGTTTGTACTCAAATCAGTGGATCACCGTCGTGCTTCGTGTCAGGGTGCCTAGGATCTGAGCTACGCCGTCTTCACCCTCGTCCTGTATTCCCACAGCCTCGCCTTGCTCTTGCTCAAGTCTTGGTGAGCATCTCTGTTTCTCTATTCAGTTTCTCGTTGTTTCATTTCAATCTTTGAATGCTGATTCTCCATCTCTTTCCTTCATTTGTCGGTTTCACATTGAGCCACAAATTTGAGTGTTGGTTCAACCGTCCATGTCGTCCTTCCTGGGGTTAGCTCAGTGATCGTTTCGTCGGAGAGCTCTTCGTGCCCTCGACGCCGTCGGCTCTTCGTTGAACAAAGCCATGGTGAGCTCTGTTCTTTTGTACCTTCACCTTTTCAGTCACTTAACAAAGTTCGCAAGTCATGCCTATGAGTTGTTGCTGAAGTTTAAATTTATCGTTGTGTGCAGAGATAGTTTCTCTTTCAGGCCAAGGTCGCGTGGAGTCAGTTGTGACCGAACCCAAGTTTGCGGTTGTTTGGTTGGCGCACCTCAAATTTTCCGATTTGGGGATGTCAACCTTTTCAATTATAAAAAGTAAATTTTTTAATTATTTAGAGAATTTAATTGATTTATTTAATTGTTTTTGAACTGTAAAAGTATTCAAAATTTCCTTGAAAATAAAGTTTTAAATGTTTTTGTTTAATATTAACTTACTTTAATAAAATGATTTTGTATTTATCTTAAAACCAAGTTTATTTGAATAAAAAAATGATAAAGGGTTGTTTTCCCTAAATTTGATTTTTAAATTCTGTCTTAAAACATGATTCTATTTGAACTTTGGTTTTAATTGAAATCTTTCAAATGAAGTAAAATGAATCTATCATTAAATTATTTTACTTTTTTGAAAATAATCTAGTAAAATGATTTTTGGTATTTAGAAACAAGTTTTATTTGATAAAAAGGGGTGCTTTCTCGTAATTTTAAATTCCGAAAAGATTTATTGAAAATATTATTTTATTTGGGAAATTTGGTTTTTGAAAGGATTTTAAGGAAAGCATGAAATGACATTATCTCAAAATCTTTCAAATAAATTCTTCTGTTGTTTATAAATAATTTACTAAAAGAATATATATATATATATATATATATATAATGGATAAAAATAATTATAAAAAAGAAGAATAAAGGAAATAAACAAAAGGAAATAAAAGTTGATTTCCCAAATTTTGGATTCTAGAAAAAGATGTCTTAAAATATGTTTTTCTTTGCAAGGGTTCAAATAATGAAAAGAAATTAGCTCATAATCTTTCAAAAAAATTGTTCTACTATTCTAGAAATAAATTAATAAAAGAAATTTGAAACAGAAATAGGAAAGAGATAAAATAGAATACAAGAAAAGAGAAGAAATAAAATGATAAAAGATGATAGAAAATAAGAGATGAAACCCACTTCCCTCCCCTCTCGTCTTCCCCAATTTGGCTAGCACAGGCGGAATAGAGATTCTTTAGTCCACTTGAAAATAGGGGATAAAATCACTTCTCGTGGGAAATTATGTACAACCTCTACAGAGTTAAAACTGTCATGACAATCGTTCTCATGGTCACGAGCATTGCATGAACCCTCACATGAGTAGCGAGATTTTGGTATGGTTTAATTGGTGATCACAGTGGGAGACTGATTAATGGTACTACAGCTGAGTAGGCTATAGGCATGTTAGTTTACAGGTGTTCGGTGTCTATCACTTAGTAAATAGGTGCTTAATAGGAAGTGTGTCTTTATTGTGAGCTTTTATGCAAAAGAACCCTATGTTGCCTTTACCTTGTTTGTTGCCACATGTCGACTTTTCTCACACTTACTGACTATATCCCGTACTCAACTATGACTTTATAAATACTGCTCAGTTAGAAAATTTTGTGAAGACGTTGAAGACACAAGAGTTGAAGTCTAAGCGTGCCGTCTCTCCGGTCAACTGCCTGTGGAAGTTGCACTACGCTTGGTTTTCTTCTTCTGCATTCGGTAATCATTTTATTTCTTTTTATTCATGACATTGTTCTGTTTTATCATTAATGAAGTTATTTTATGTGTGAAACTTGATTCTCGGGCACACATAAAAGGTCACTTGGTGTTAACTTTAAAACCGGGTGTGACAGAAGTGGTAATCAGAGCTGTGTTGACCGCAGGACGCAAGCCTAGTTAGAAATGGACGAATTTAAAAGCTTATTTTATAAAACCATTGCCTACCTATTAATTCCTTGTTTAGTTATTTTCTTTTCTTTTCAAAATAATAAAGTGTTTTGCGCTTTGCCCAAGCCAGGAGTTGGTAGATGTTTCCAAAGCCTTCCCTAACACTTAAGCTAGTGTCCCAACTTATTGAAAGCCTGTGACGTAGTTTTGTTGATTGTTCGATTGTGCCAAAGCTGTGATCGAACTGTAGGACAATTGAAACCATCCAAAACCCTTGTTGCGTCATAGAAGAATCATCGTCGACAACAGGAAGACAAGAGCAAGTTTAACCGTCGAAGACTTTTCTATAGTAAGAAGAGAAGAGCATCCACCAGAAGTTGCAGATGAAGCCCTGGACATCATCGCATTTTGTTTTCTTGATGATATGTTTGCTTGTGTGTTTTGCTTGTTTGAATGCTTGAGCCATTCTTGGTCAACCTGAAGCTCGTCATCGACAACGCAAACTCAAGCACCAAGATCTTCTATCGAAGACCCTCACCAAGTCATTTGAACCAGTGGAGCAAAGGAAGTATTAGAAGTCAATCTGATTGCTTGTGTATTGTGTGCATCCTTTCCTTGATCATACCTCATCATAGATGCAAATAAATAAATAAAGAAATAAACAAATAAATAAATAAATAAAAGAACATGCTTCCCAATTCATTAAACCCTCATCGTCGAAATAATTAAATTGATGCCCTTAAAATGCAAACCTTCTAACCCTACCTTACAGAATCTCGGGGCGAGATTCTTGTTAAGGGGGGTAGTTAGTGTGTCATACCCTAAATTTTTTTCATTTGGTAATATGAATAATTCTCAATAATAAATAGGAAACTATAAATTAATTAGAGTTTTATTTTTATTTTGAATTTCAAAATGTTTTTCAATCATCCAAAAAAGAATGTTTAAATAATTCCTTATCATTTAAAACCATGCTTTTATAAACTAAGTTTGTTTTTCTTCTAAAGGCATGTTTATTTCGTTATAAAAAATGGTTCCTCAATTTTTTGGATACTAAAATATTTTTAATTGTGAAATAAAACTTTTAAATGTTCCATAGCTTTTTAAATACATTTGTTTCATACTAAATTAATTGAAGTCTTTTCTAATGGGAACCATCCAACCTTAGCCATATAGAAGCTAGTATGTCATACCTCAAATTTTCATTTAAGGATGTGAATAATTCATAATAGTTAATAATTTTAAATTGAATTGTAAATCGTGATTTCAAATATCTTGAAAATAAGTTTTAATACTTTCTTATTATTTAACATGGTTTTATAAAATGGGTTTGTTTTTATATTAAAGGCATGTTTAGTTCATTTATAATTTATAAAATGTGTTTCTTGAATTCCCTAAAAGGTCTTATTAAAATTATAAAATAAATTTGAATCATCAAATAAACCCAAATATCATAAAGTCAAATTTTGAAATGAATTTCTTCATACTAAAATAATTGAAGTATTTCAGAATAATATTTTTTATATACTAACATAAATATGATAGTTTCGAAAAAAGAGAGAAATAAAGAAAATTAACAATTACTTAAAGAATTGTGTACAACCTCTGCAGAGTTAAAACTGTCATGACAGTCGTGTTCACGGTCACGAGCATTGCATGGACCCTCACATGATTAGCGAGATTTTGGTATGGTTTAGTTAGTGGTCACAGTGGGAGCCTGTGATTGGTTCTGATGTTGGTGCTACAGCCGGGTAGGTTGTAGGCATGTTGGATTTTAAGTGCGATGTCTATCACTTAGTAAATAGGTGCGTAATAGAAAGTGTGTCTCTATTGTGAGCTTTTATGCAAAAGAACCTTATATTGCCTTTGCCTCGATTGTTGCCACATATCATCTTTTCTCACACTTGCTGAGTACATCCCGTACTCAACCTTGTCTTTATAAATGCTGCTCAGTTAAAAAAAGTTTAAGAGGACATTGAAGACACAGAGCTGAAGCCTAGGCGTGCTGTCTCTCCGGTCGACTGTCTGTGGAAGCTGCACTGCGCTTGGTTTTTTTTCGCTGCATTCGGAAACCGTTGCTTTTCTATTTATTCGTAACATCGCTCTGTTTTACCATTAATGAAGTCATTTTATGTGTGAAACTTGATTTTTGGGCACACATAAAGGGTCACTTGGTTTTGGTTTTAAAACCGGGTGTGACATCGGTCGTCTTGAGTTCCAGCACCGTCTTTACCTTCAGTCGTTATCCCTAAAGCTTTGCTTCAACCTTGGCTCAAGTTTTGGTGAGCTTTTCCCTGTTAGTTAGGTCAATCCGTAGCTCATGTGATGTCCAGTTCGGTTTCAGGGCAAAGACACGTTGAATCGGCTGTGTCCAAGCTCCATATCGTCTCTTGTGGACCGATCTGTTGAACTGTGGAATCTGATTCAGTTTTGGGGAAGGGACACGCTAGTTTGGCTGTGTCCAGACCCCAAATCGTCTTCTACCGGCCGATCTGTGTTCTGCTGTGATCGGGCCAGGTTTGGGTTTGGGATAGTGGCGGAGCTAGGCACAAGACTCAGTGGTGTCACCTTGTATCATATCTGGTGCCATTGAGCTAGTAATCACCCTCAAATCTGTAATTTTAATGGACATTTCCAGCATCCATTGGTGTCTTATGGCTCCGCCCCTGGTCTGGGACACACGGGTTCGGTTGTCTCCTGACCCTAGTTTTTGTTGTTGTTAGGTTATCTCTGGGTGTTTGGTTGGTGCTGCAGCAATCGGCCTAGTTTTAGGTCGTAGTCACACAGGTTTGTCTGTGTCCGAGCTCTATTTCGTGGGCTGTTGGGCGGGTTGTGACCATGCTGCGGGTCACATAACCGACATCGTGTCCAGGCCTTCGGACATGCGCGTGAGGTCCAGCTGTGACCCAGCTTTGGGTCACATAACCGTTACCGTGTCCAACCCTAGTTCGTTCTTTAGTCGTGCAGCCGGTGACCATCCCGTGGGTCAAGTGAAAGGCAACGTGTCCAAGCCCTTGGACACATGTCCACAGTCCGGCTGTGACCCAGCTTGTGGTCGTGTGGTTGTGACCGTGTCCGAGCCTCAGTTTACGTGCGATCGGGTCAGGTGGTAATCGGTGTCGGGTGACGTGCCTATTACCGTGTCGCAGGACACAAAACTTGTAGTCGACCAACGGGTGATCGGTTCCCAAGACACATCGATGTGACCGTGTCCTAACCTCATATCACTCACAATCGAGTCAGTTGGTGATCCGGCCTCGAGACACGTCATTGTGACTGTGTCCCAGCCTCAGATCTTTCTTGTTCGGGCCAACGTGTGATCGACCTCTAGACACGTGTCGTCTACCGTGTTCGGACCCCAAATCTCACGCGTTCGGTCCAGTCTGTGTCTTTCACTCGGGACTCAATTGGGAGACCATGTCCTAGAGCCAGTTCTTGTCTGATCCATGTATCTTTTTGTAGAGTTCGTTCTAGTAGCTGTTGAGTTGTCCTTTTCAGTTTCTCACCTGTTTTTCATGTCGTTTGTCCAGCTGGAGTTGTTGCTGAGTTCTTTAAGACCGTTCTGCACGAAGACCTAGATCCTGGATAGGATCACAACTCACAAGGCAAGCCGCGCTCTTTGACCAAACTTTGATCCTAGTTTTTAAACTGCATGTTTTGTTTGAAACCATAATTTGCATGCCAACTGTTTTAAAATATGCTAGCAACATTTTCAAGCAGTGCCTATTTATCGTTCCACATATTATGATCCCTAGGACTTCTTTAATACTATTACTTTACTTTTATGCTTAGCCATGCTTAGTTGCATATATTTTCGATACTTCACACTTATCACAATAAAAATGGAATTTGTGTTAAATGCTTTTGAACTGCGATTCAAATATGTGAGTTTTGCAAATAAATCTATACAAACTTTTTAGCGGGGCAGGTAGGAGTTTGAGGTGCTGGGGGACTCTTGAAAAGTCCTTATGAGCGTACATGTTGTGGGTACACGGGAGGTTCCGAGCTTGGACCTTCTGAGAGGTTTGTTGGTTGTTGGCGTTGAGGATGGAGAGTGGCTGCCTTGGCATTTGAGGATCGGGTCGTCATGTCACATGTCTCCAGTGCTTTTCCATGCACACCACGTTACCCTGTATGGGCAGAGGCTTGATCTTGAAGCTTGCTGAGACCGGTTGTTTACCCGTGGGTTGGCGGTGTTGTGTTAGTGTGGTGTAGAGTTACGATCCTACACGAGGTCAAGATACCCTATCCGATCAGTAGTAGGCGCCTCAAAGCTCCAAGACCTGACAGCGTGAGTGACGGGGATCCCTATCCTGGAGGACAGGTAACGCTAGTTAAAGCTTGTGGATGGGTCTTGTGCGTTCGTTGTGACCACGACGGTGGTTCTCGGTGCACTTCTCGTGGGTCGAGGTACATACACTCTGCAGAGTTATAGTCAATTCGCATTGCCATGTCCCATGTGGGGACACGGCCTAAGAGTTTTCAAGATGATTAGTGATGTTTGATTCCCTCTGCCTTCTGTTTTAAAAATGTTTTAGACTCCAGCCTTTGAGCTGTGGTCGGGTGTGGAGATTACACCAGCATTTAAAATGAACCCTCGTTCGGGATAACGAAGATCCCTGCGGGGGAAGATAATAAAATTGGACTATTTTAAAATTAAAACTTCTTGCATCTTTAAAATAAACTGTTTAAACTTGCATTTAGCACTTGAGCCAGCTTTCATCCTTGAAACTATGCTTTCCAAGCATACATTGTTGCTACGTAGCGCGCGGTTTGCTGAGTATTCACGTAGTCACGGCTTTTTATGCTCTTCTTTTTTTAGAGGTCAGCTAGAAGATCGTTCTTGTCTGCTTTCCAGCCATGGGTTTAGGTTCACTCCTGCACTCGTGTTGCCTGTGGAGGAAGAGGCTTGCCTTGGTGCTTGCTCTCGCTTGTTATTCCCGCTGCTGTTTCAATTATTGGTTTCTCGGTAGTTTTGTTCCTCCTTGAGATGATCAGTAAGTTTTATGGATGATCTCGTTGAATTTATTTATCTTATCCTTGTTACTCACTTTGTTATAGTTTCTTGATTCATCACTTGCGATAAACGTGCTTGCCAACCTCTTGAGATTGGCTAATGCACGTAAGATCGGGTCTTACCGGAAGGTATGAAAACCCGGTCGTTAGATGCATCCTAGCATCAGTTCAATTGCAACCGTGCAAAAATAATGGATAAGAAAATAGCTAAACAGAACAAAGCAAAATGTCCAAATTCTATGTAACGATCAAAGGAGAGGTGCATACACCAGTAAAAAAATAAATATACAACATCAAAGTTTTCAGTATGCCATTTTTTTTTATTTTTACTGGTGACATCTCATACAATCGGTCATTAGCAGACATGATAAAGGTTCACGAGAACATATAGTAGATCCTAATATGGTAGTTGGCACACTATGTCCAGATTATCAAATTATACCTTAATCTTTTGGATGACAAAGCTAGAATTAAGGCATATTAAACAACACATTGAACCGATGTCGTGGCATAGACACCTAAACATGTATTGATTAATATAATAAGTAGGCTCTATTTAGTATAAGCATGCGTAGGTCCATGGACAAATATATCAAACAAGAACAACTTATCTATAAATATAAACATAACTAGACTAAGGGAGACATAATAAAAGGAAACTATATATCTTTATTCATGGTTAAAGTCAACATAAAAAGGAAAGATACATGAGAAGAACACTGACTAACTCTTTCAAGGTGACTTGAGAAGACCTAATGGAGTTTGATTGAAAAATCCAAAAATGTGGTGTGTGTGTCCAAGTGAGGGAGTGAGAAGTCCTATTTATATCCTTCAAAGGTCAGCGGGGAAACTTGGTTCACGTTCTAAGTCACCGCCAAAGTCTTCAAAATTGTGGGAGAGCCAGCATGTGGAGGCCGCTCAAAAAAGGCACCAACGGCTGGTCGGCTGACCAGGGGGTAGCCCCTAGTAGGTCGACCCAACAGTTGGACCTCCCAGGCCCATCTTCGGGTGGATCCCCTTCTAGTGGGTCTTGTGCGGGATTCTTCCAAAGATCCTTCAGAATGTTCTTTCTATCTCTGCAGTTTGACTCTTACCACATGGCGCCATCGGATTCGTCAGTTTGTTGACTTTCAACATGTTGGGCGTTTTCTTCACTGTATAAAGTTGATTTTCATCTTCATACACATTAACTCCAAGTACAAGTGGAACTACATTATTCAAAATAAAATGCATGTAAGAAATGCTAAGTCTATGTTTATTTTCCAAGGTTCATTGGCGGTGTATCTGGTACTTAAGTAGCTTTATGTCAATGAGAATTGATATATGATTTTTTTTTTGTTTTCTGTAGAACTAGGCGTATATATGTAGTATTGTTTGCATAACAATGTAGAGAAGGCTTAAGAGCTAGTCATATGTATTATTATTTTACATGAACAGTTGTACTTCAGTTTTTATCCTATACGTTAAGATGTGCCCAATAATCAGTAGCATGACTATGTTGATCAGTAACTAACAAGTGCAATATGTTGTATTCTTCATTTGTATCATTGGGTATATAAGGCATCCTGAATAATGGACTCAATCCATGGAACGATTTTTTTTGGTTGGGTTGGATTGGATGATTTTTTAGATTTAGCTAGATTGAGTTGGTTTGGGTGGATGGACTGGGTTGGTTTGGGACATTTTGTACTGCTGGAGTGAGTTGGTTTGAACTTGTTTTGGGACTTCTGTATTGTCTCAGTGATTTTTCTTGGTTGAGTTGGTTTGGGTGGATGATTAGCTTTTGGGTTGTGCTGGGTGTGGAGTTGGTTCCAAACCACATTACTAGGCCTAGGAGTAGATGTGATTTCATCTCGATTAACTAATTTTATCTATCTTCTCATTGATCTCCTGTGACATCTTTAAAGAAAAATTTCTCGAATACGCAGGAAAGCTGCAGCTGCGTATCATTTCATTAAGAAGGAGTTGAAAAGTACAACACGCCCACAGAGTGAACCGAAAAGAAAAAAATTACAAGCGCGCCTGCAAAGATAAAACAAACGACCACAACAGACTCAACCAGTAGCGACTGGGAGCCGTGCTAGCTCCCTAGCACCAGCTAAACTCCACATATGAGCTTCCTCTTGGATGTGTAACGTGATACTCTGCACATTAGGTGAAGCTCCATTGAACACACAATCGTTCCGCTGCTTCCAAGTCATCCAAGCACCCAGGATAATCAAAGTATTAATCCCTTTGAGGTAACTTGGAGGTAAGGACTTAATCTAGCATCCTATTTATTGAGAATGAAACTCCAATTTGTATCCCATTCCATTTGGAGTAGCCTAATTCTACAAGGGGCACATGATTGATGTTGTGATTTTGGTGGCCTGAGGTGAATCTGAAAGCTGTGCCTCTTTCTATATATATTTTTTTCTAACTCTCTCTAGGCACACAATGTCTCATAGGTAAAAAATGATAAAAATATATATTAAAGATTAGAATATAATTTATATGTTATATTACAAGTTACTTCTAAAATTTTCTTGATAAGGATGGTGATATCAATCATAAATGTGTAAAACGAACAAATCAACAATTGTTCATTAAACATTGGTTATTCATCAATTTCAATTTAAATTATCATATCAAACGTAATTAAGAAGTAATTAACTTTAATAACCTTCTTATCCTAAGAAATTATTCAGGTTACATACTACAATACAGACTAAAAATAATACATAGAAGTTTACCATAGTTCCCATGGTCTAACTGATCAGTCTGTCAAATCAGTACTTTCTTAATATGTTCTACACAAACAAGTCCCAAATTTTCTATTTAAATAGCTAATAAAACACTAAAAGCTCATACATATTATCATCATTTATATCCTCCTCATGTATTAATTTCATGCTGAACTCAGTACAACCTGATAATTATAAATGACATGATAGAGTACATTAAGCATGGGTGACTTGCTACGGTAGAAACAACTCAATTTTAACTATTGCTTGATACCAACCTTGGAAGCAAATAAGTATCTCCACTATCTAAGGTGCTAAGCTGATTCGAAAGGAGTAATCACTCTTCCGCCAGTGCTGAAAGCGGACTCTGACACTACAAAAGAGGTTGTAATGACTAGCACATCCTAGGTCATTTGAGTAAGAATTGGATACCTGAAAGTGTTACCCGACTACCACTTTATATCACTAGTTAGATGCCTGTGCTTCATGATGGACAAATGTAATCAATTTTAAAAAATATTTTACAATTAAATGTATGATACAAATTCCATCATAGTAAAAATATCATTTGTAAAGATATCTTTGTTATTATAAGACTAAAAAGTGAGTTGATCAGTTAGTGGATCATCCAAGGTACAAATCAAATGAAAAAAGGGATTCTAAGCATTTCACAGCATGCTCCAACCATACTAAGCCCAAGTGTGACAGAACTGCCCAAAAAACCATGGGCGGCTCGCCTGCAGGATCATATCGGGTGATACTGAGCAACAATATCTAAATAGTACAACACGAGAGATAAAATATATTACAGGAAACCGATTTGAAGTATTACAATAAAGTTTCAATTGTTCTTAGGATAGATATTTAAAAACAGAGTTTCAAACAGTGCGGAAGCATAGATAGCGGATACGATGATACACTCTACGGTTTCCTTAACCTGACACATGTCCTGCCCTAAGACAATGCCTCAGTCCTCGCGACTGGAGGTTGGTGAGGAGGGAACCCAGTCAATAGACTAGTGAGCAAGAGGTTCACCTTCCCACACCACTTTGCCGCAGCAATCACGCCAAATACCTGCAGGAAAAGCTATAGACAACAAAAAGAAAACAACAAACCGTGAGTACTAATTACTCAGCAAGACTTACCCATCAAAATGGCTAACTACAGCCGACTCCTAAACATGGGGAGGCTGACTCATAGGTGGGTTATTTTGCCAAAAACATAGCACTAGTAGTGAATCTTTACTTTCAAGTTTTAGCAGTGGGTTAAGTTTAGGGAAAAGTAAATTTAGTTGGCACTACAAACTATATCAAAAATGCCAAACAATTTATAATCAATATATCTAACAAATCATATTCACTTCATCATTACATTCTTACTACGATGTGACGTAGTGAACAAGTGGTACTCGTTACTGTGAGGGGCAGCGATTATAATCGATTTACATGCAGCTGGAGAAACCTGAATTACACGACACGTACGCGCTTTTCAGAAGCCGCACGTGGCAACCTTTCACGCAACCCATAGGGCCGGTCTAATAAGCCTACGTCTCTCGAAAACATGGCCCCCACGCGATAGCTTCCAGAGCCTATCCATGGCCAGCCCCAAGTCCCTCTCAACTCCAAATCAAGGAGAGGTAGGGTTCGTTCAACTACTACGGCATTGTGCTACATCAGTTTACTAGTGTCCATATCACTAGCATGTAATCGGTACTGTTCAAACTTGCTCAGCGGGGCCACACTCATCGGTCCTTAACTGACACAGACAGGGCTACCGCACACAGAACTCCTCTACTGTTGCCAACCTATCCATTCCTGTCCGGTCTCACATTCATCATTTATGTTATAAACAAAACCAGCATTATCCTTTCATGTCAATCCTTCCAAAACCAAAGTATCATCCTAAAGCTCGCGAGTGAAGTTCCTCATTCACTCGACTTCTACCATTAAATAAGACTCATAACCTTGCTCTACATCGAGTTACCTGTACCAGACTAATCAACCTGGAAAAAGGACACCTAGCATGCAATCTAGGTTCTCAATCAACTCCTAACAACCTAATGCATAGTACATTAACCATACATAGTGATGAAATATAAAACAGTGTAAAAACGGGTTAATGCACCAAGCCCTGGGTTTGCTGAAGGTTAGCACAATCAAGAGAATAATCAGCAACAGCAGTTAGCTCCTCTGCAACAACTCAAACATACTCTCCTTCAGCGTTGTTTCCTATATGCATTAAATGATATGCCAAGTAATTATGCAATGCTCCTTATATATTAAAGATGCGATGACATGGTCATGCAATGATATGACCAGGTTTAGTACGAGCATGATCTCAATAAAAGGGTTTATCAAGGTGATCACCAGGTTTATATGCCGCTGAATTTCTTCTTATTTACAAAAAGGTTAAGAATTTCCTAGGAGATCTAATTAGTTAATATGAGAAAATCATTCCTAAATTCATTTAATATGGTTCTGGAAGGCATAAATTACAAATTTAGTTTCTCATAATATTAATAAGGCTATAAACTAATTTCTGAACCAACTTTATAATTTATTGCAATATTATGAATTTCTAATGAATTAAATAGTGCCTAGGTCTAATAAATCATTTATAAATAACCCATAATTAAATAAATTCTAATTAATTACAGGATGACCTATTTTATTTAGTAGAACCTAATCATAAATTTTCACATTTTTAATATGCATGAAAATGATGCTATGTTCAAATGTATATTGCCCCTTAATTAATTAACCTAAACAATGCTAATGTATAAAATGCACATTTAATAGTTCTAGAATATTCTTCATGTTACAAGGATTCCAAGGATATATTATTTGTAATTTTCTGGGCTAGGAATCAATTCCTATGACTTTTGCAAGGTTCTACGGATTTCTACGCAATTAATAAATGATTTCGAGAAATAATTCGAACAGCCCTTACTCTGGGGGGGGGGGCACGTGGCGACCTCTGAGCTCAGCCACAAGGGCGGCCACATGGCCCGGCCGCACAGGATCAGATCCCGACCGCATGGGATCCGGCAGCTGGCCGAGAGGCCAAGCCGGCCATGGCGGGCGGCGGCCAGAGCGCGGCGGCGCTCGCCAGCACACCGCTTCCTGTAGTCAGGTGTGCCGCAGCCTAGGGAGGCTGAAGGGCAGGGTCGCCGGGATGGAAAACCCACCGGGAAGCACTGGCAGCGACGGGCGGCGACGAGAGGAGCTTCGGAGGCGCGTAGAGCTCGGCTCCGTGGACGAAACTTTAAATCGATTTCTTCTACAGCTTCACGGAAGCGAGTAGAAGCCCGGTGTGGAAGAAGAAGTCAACTAGAAGGCGCAGAAGGGGTCGGCAACGTGGAGCACCTTGAGTTCCGACGACGGCCACGGCAACCTCCAAAAATCCGAGCAAACACGGCCACGAAATCGGTCGATTAACTGGTATGAAAGATGCTCCTGGTAGAGAGGAAACCGAAATCAGGGAACAATGGAAGATTCTCACCGGATTCCCATGGATTTGGCCGGAGTTCGGCCGGCTGCTCCCAAGACTCGAAAATTGGGGAAAATTCAAAATTGCCGTGACTAAAGGCAGGATGTGCAGAGGTGAGGACGTGGGGAGCTAGAGCGAGGCAGAGAGCTGCTGCTCCCAAGGATGGAGGGCCAGGGGCGACTCTGGTTCGGCGCTCCATGGGGGTGCTCGGCTGCTGGCGAGTGCGAGAGAAAGTCTGAGGGAGAGGAGGAGGACGTCGGACGGGGCGATGGGCTGTGGGTCTTGGACACGGTGACAAGACCCATGCTCTCCGACCGGGGCCTCGTGGCCCGGTTGCATGTGTGCCGCGCGCACTCCACGCTGGCCGAAGGTGAGTAGAGAAGGAAGGTGCTGACAGGCGGCCTTAGCATTTTATCATTTTAGGACCATAAAAGCAAGTAGCAAATGAGCTTCGATTTGATTGAGATTTGGCAGATATGTTCTTGAAAATGTTTTCTATCGTCCAACCAACATGCACAGGCAGATACACATGGAATGGAAAGGTATTGAATTTCAAAATTGATCATCCGATAAGGAGACTTGGAAAAATCTGCTGACAACAGATCACTAAACCAAATTCTAGGATCTGAAAGAAATACCTCACAAGCTCCCAACTATTTGAAACTTGGCAGGCTCGTTCTCTGACATGTGCTCTAAACTAAGAATGACATGCACAAGTCGTCTCAAAAAGGAATGGAATATATTGAGATTCGAATGCGGTTAACTGATAAGCGATTTTTTCTGAAATTGGTGTCTTTCAGATCAGTCAACCCTGTTCTGAGGTCGACAAGAATTATTTCCTTAGCTCTGAACAAGTTGAAACTGTGCAGGATGATAGAATGTGCCATGGGGAACAACTTTTATTTTGGGGTCAAGTTCAAATTCGAATTGGACTGAATTCTACAGGGAATTTATACTAGCTAAGTGATAAGAAAGGAAATTGCATTTGGGCACTTTTTGAGTTGGATAAAAGTCGTTAAATTTTTACCCTTCTTCAACCTAGGATCAATTGAGTCCAAAATTTTGTTTTCCACGTTTCAACACCTATTTTAAAAGTTTGGACATTCATTTTTAAATTTTAAATTATATTCAAATTTGAATTATTAAAGGAAATTCCTTGAATCTCTTTTGAACTTGAAGTGAATTTTTGAATCCTTTCTACAAATTTTTGATTTCTTGCCTTCAAGAGATTTGGGATTTTACACCAAGGAGCTTGGTGAAGCACACAATGATTATAATCGTTTCATCTGCTTTTTAAATTGTTATCGGTAGAACATGACAATCTATTTTACTAATTTTAAAACAAAGGGAGTATTCATGGAACAAGATATGACATAATTACATCAAGGTTAAAGGAAAAAACATTCTAGCTTTCTTGATTGCAATCAATCCATCGTCCCTCTCTTTTGAAGTTTCAGATGACTGTGTGAAGGAAACAACACCGAAACACTCACCAAGCCAAATTTCGTTTGCCTCTTCTTGTTGAAGAACATCTGTCCATTGAAAACCAAGCTAAAGGTTTCCTTCTTTATGGACATTATCATCCTAATCTGCTGATGCATCTGAAAGACTCGAAACAACTGGATTGTTAATGCCGAAGATCCCCTCACTAACCATTGCGGGAGTCTTTTCTTTAAGGAGATGCACATGCTCATTCAAAGAAGTAGAGAGAAGTTCTTGGATTCAGAGCCATGTCTAAGCCTCTGTATTTCCTCTCTTTTCACACTTTTGTATGGAACTTCCTTTTTTTATCTATTAAATTACTGTAGGGACCCAGTATCACAAGTTTTATCTAGTAAAAAATATTTACTGATTCAGGATGTTCTTAAGGCAAGTTACAATTGTTTTTTGGAAAGATAATTAAGACAGCTCAAGAACTCTGGCAAAAGAGAAGTGATCTTATTGTGGCTTACACAAATCTCATTTCAAAGATATGGGAAATACTACATCCGTTCCAATATATAAGCATTTTTAGTTTAATTAAAGTCAAATTCATCTAACTTAGACCAATAATATCTAAAATGCTAAACAATTTCTAATATAGAGAGTTACATATTATAAAAGTTTGTTTCATGACGAATCAAATAACATAATTTACATAAGATAAAACATCATCAATTTCTTATTATTATTAGTCAAAGATGAAAAAATTTGACTTTGACCCAACCTAAAAATACTAATGTTAAGATCATATATACCGGTATCTACAACCCTAGCCCAGTCAGAGAGTCCAATCGCAAAGGACGGCCTAACAAACCATGGGCCTGTCAAGGTCCACCAAACGATCCGGCTCCACCAATTCCCGTAGAAGTGACCTGACCATCCTAAGATCGGACCACTTAAGACCTGACCCGGCCACCCAAAGGTCAGGCTAATCTGAAGACTCGTTTGACCTCAGGGTCGGGCGCGGCCTTAACTTGTCCGACCCCTGGTCAGGCACTGCCTTTGGACAACCAACGACAAGAGCAAAGATTTCTGACACTGCAGCAGGCGTTGTCCGCTGGACAGTGGAGGGAAAGCCGGCTTTGTCCCGCCCGCACTTGACAAAGGATGAAGAGGAGGACGATAATATGATGACCTAGAGCTCAAAAGCTGTCAGGCGGAGTAGTTCAAAGATGCTCACAGTCTCAACCATCAGGGGCTGCTCGGTTACGTAGGCATCAAACTTTGTAACTCTAGCCCGACCCCTATATAAGGTCGTGTCGAGGACCCTAGAGATCATGACCATTCAAGCTCTAGGGTTCTTATTCAGAGAGGAATCCTAAGACCATTGTACCCAATCAAACCTCGAGATTTATATGCTCCTTCTTGGACGTAGGGTATTACGCCTTCGCGGCGGACCGAACCAAGCAAAAATTCTTTTGAGTCTTTCGTAGATTAGGCCACCTCAACGAGAAGAATGCACAAATTCTTCTCCATTACACAAATTATATTGTGCCGGTGATATGAAACACCGACAACTAATATTTTGTAACGGAGGGAGTAAGATATTTTTTGTTTAAGGCAAAACAGCAAAGATCCCACTCTGCAACCCTTTCAGTTATGGTTCCAGTAGGGAGACTGGAAGGACGTGCACCTTTTTTTTTGCCATTCAAGTCTTGAATATAGTTCTAAACTAACTGAAGGCTCAGGACATGTGAGTTCCTCGCAACTATAGACCTACCCTCTCCATCCTAAATTATAAGACACTCTAGAGCCCCTCAGAAGGATTAATTTGGTGGATGCCATTACAATTTTTCAAAATTTGAAATATGTCATCCTGTCCCACATGTCATCCACTCGCAGGGTCTAACTTGCAAGTGACACGGCAGTGGCATATTTTCAAACTTGAAAATTTGCAATGTCATGTATCTAACTAGCTCTCAGAAAAAATATAAGCTGTTGTCGCTTCCCGATGCAATATCTCTTTTCCCAATACTTCTCTATATCTATCTCTCTCCTCATTTTCAGCACATCCCATCTTTTTTATTCTCCTTAATTTTCGTGTCCAGCCCAACATGACTTATAAATTTGGACAGGGAGATGTTCATACTTGGGTAACTTAAAGGAAAAAAAATGTTGTCACCAAATTTGGCCTCAATGTTGCAGCTAACTAGGGATACTGAATGTATCTTGTGGGTAAGAAAGTGATGGCAGAATGTTAAGTTAACTTCATAGATCTCAAAGGGTCAAAATAAAATGCTAATCCGTTTCAATTTGGTCATTACATGTCTTAAAAAGAGCGAGCACTGCAAAAAAAATATGAAATAAGATTTTACATCTTAATTTTATTTAATATGTTTTGAATTTGGTCGTTAGATGATTCATACCCTGTAGCTTGTTTGTTTGGGATTATAATCTGCCAGATTATATGATTTAGAGACTATAATCTATAGAGGTAAACAAATGAGACAAATTATTTTATCAGCTTATTTAATCTAAAGTCCAGATTAGTATAATCTTATAAGTTGCCTATTAGGAGCTTATTTCAGATTATAATATGTAAAAGAACTACTACGCATATATACCAAGTTCGAATCAATTACCCACCATTAACATCCATCTCTATATTATAATCCAGATTACATAATCTCAAAATTATAATCTGAATTATAGAAGACATATTCTATGGTAGACCCAAACAAATGTTGGCCGTTCATTTGCACGAATCTTGATGAATAGATGGTTCTTTTACCTCCTAGAAGCTAAAAGCTATTTCATAATTATGCATGCAGTAGTTTTAGAAACTAAATTCTTCGTTTTTTGAAATAAACCTATTTGACAAGTTTGAAAAGTTTCATGTATTGCAAGTTTCCTCTTGGAACCGTATGTGTATGTGTACGTGCAAACTCTTCGATTGAACATGGTCACTTTTCCTCTTGGAGCCGGTGGATTGAACACGTCACACTCATACACGTAAACACTCATCATTTGATTATGTGCACCAAGCATTGCATACATGTAGATTTAAAAACTCTGGTATACTAGTTTTCTGTTGATTTAATGTTGGCTCAGCTTCTAGCTTGATTTTCACTACTACAAAACGAGGCTACGATGTCACTCAAAAAATTATAACAATATCGGCCGAATGTAATAACCGACACTAACAAGTCCCGATAGCCCCCCAACGTTATGACCCAACACTGTTGTGACACCAACAGTGTCGGACGCAAGTGACATCATCCTACAAAACGACACTAATTTCTCACATTATACAATAGTGTCGGTACTAGTAGATGTCACGAGCAACTGATAGTACAGAACACGACACCAGTATTGGTCATTACTTACTCCATCCACATCGGACACTAGAAAGAAACACTATAGTATCGGACAAACGTGATCTAACAAAAACCGACACTGATAATGAACATATCAGTGTCGGTCAGGCTGACGTTAAGAAAAACCAAAACTAGTGTGTCTTAGCGGTGTCAGTTTTTGGTGTCGTAGTTCACACGACACTGCTATCGTCTGTATTGTATCGTTTATAATGATCTCAATATGTCTGATATTTCGTGTATAAATACTCGTCCACTTCCTCCTGTCGGGGCACTCTGTTCGATTCTGTTTCGGAGAGTGTGTCTGTACGGCGGCCGAGAAATTTGAAATAAAGGGGGGCGGTTTTTATTCCGTTTTTAATCAAAGAATATTGCTCCAGGAGGTAAATTCATGTCATGTTTGGAAGTTTTATGATCCTATGATGTGGTTTTCATGTAGGTTTAGGGCGAGATATCGTGAGAGGAGTTTGAAATAAACCTAGCGTGTACAGGAGTTGATTTAGGGCAGGTTTTGTAGATACCAACTAATTTTGTTGATCTCTAAGAGTATTAATACATAGTTAATTAGCTAGATCTCTAGTTTACATATATAATAAGACCTACATTATGGTGCGGGTGGGGGCAGGGGAGTGAGTGAAAAATTAATTGTATATCTAGTTAATTTTATATCCTCCATATTATAATGTTTTGTCTCTTTATTTCTTTTTATATTAGTGATTTGTGAAGATAGATGATAGATCTTGGATGTACAATGGCGCTGACGAAAATCTATTTCTATATTTCAAAAATGTCACTTCATTTGTCGAAGCCGCTAAGACCAGAAATGTACATATGAAAACAAATAGATTATGGTATCCATGTAAGAAGTGCAAAAATGTTGCAATGTTTGACAATCCGTGAGCAATTGTTGGAAAATGGTTTCATTGAGAACTACTCAATATGGACCAAACATGGAGAGACACAAGCAAATACACCAAGCACTAGAGAACAAAAAGTTGGGATTGGATACAACAAAGAAAGGGTAAGAGGTGAAAGCAACATCGAAGAGCCAAGGTCAGAAGAAAACAACACAGAACAGAGAAATGAAAGAAACAATGATGATTGTGATGTGTTTCATGAAAATAACGATATTGAAGGCTTCGATGTCGTTCGATGTCGAGGAACTGTTGCGCCAATTGGGCGTGAAGAAATAATGGAGAACAAAATGAGAGGCTTAGATAACTTACAGATTTTGGAGAAGGCTTCGAAAGACCATCTATACGCTGAATCAAACAGGTGTGATAAAGAATGCATGATATTGCAAACGATGCTTGATCTTCTCACACTAAAAGCCAAGTATGGGTGGTCAGACACCAGCTTCAATGAATTGCTAGACCTCTTAGCCAAATTATTATCGAAACCAAACAATTTGCCAACTACCACGTACCTTGCAAAGAAATTGTTGTCACCATTGACACTGGGCATAAAAAAATACATACTTGTTCGAACCACTGCATATTGTACTGCAAAGAATACGCAAACGACGTGAGATGTCAAGTGTGCAATGCCAGTCAGTACAACCATACATAAAGATGGCCGTCATATGAATGTGTCACTTCTTCAATGCTATATCTAAAGAGCGTGCGGCGGCTGAGGGGCGGCGGCTGTCGGGTGAAAAGCAAGGGGGGCGAGATTCATATATATAGGCGAGATTGAGTAGGGTTTAGTTAGTAGTGTCGGTCGGTATGACATAACCAATAAACGACATTACAATAACAACAGTGTCGATCTTTTACTTTTGTAGTGTCGGTCGAAAGTGACCGAAATTACAACGTCACTCAGCAAACATAACAAAATATTTCAATTTTTTAAGCACCAAATGTTCCCATTTTTGTACAATGTTTTTAGATGATAAGCAATCCTATTTCATTTTAGAACGTATTTTTTTATAAATTTTGTTATAACCTTCCACCTACATTTAGCATTTTTTTGTACTCATAACATGTTGCCATATGATTGCTAACCTATAGTTCCATTTGAACTAAAACATTCAACAAAAGACACAAAAAAAATTCAAACAGAAATTTTTCAGGTTCCTTATACAATGCAATTTACAAAAATCAAATTGTAGATCAAATATCATTATATACATCGAGAAAAAATAAAAAAAATTTGTTAAACTTATTAACAGTGTCGGGCAGGATGACATCAGCTTAGCCTGACATAGCAATGCCACAGTGTCGGTCTTTTACTTCTGTAGTGTCGCTCGGACATGACTGAAATTACAACGTCACTCAGCAAACATAACTTAAATTATTTCAATTTTTTTATGCGCTAAATGTTCCATTATTTTGTACAATGTTTTCTAGATGATAAGCATTCCTATTTCGTTTTAAAATGTATTCTTTTTATAAATTTTGTAATCACTTTCAACTACATTCAACATTTTCTTGTACTTATAACGTATAGTGCCATAATGATTGGTAACCTATAGTTCCATTAGAACTAAAATTTTCATGAAAGTACTCAGAAAAATTCAAACAAAAATTTGTCAGATTCCTCACACACTGCAATTTACTAAAATGAAATTGTAGATCAAATATCACTATATACTTTGAGAAAAAATTAAAGATATTGTTAAAGTTATTAGCAGTGTTTGTAGTATCGGTTATCGTGACGTCATAGTGACCGACATTGTTAATCTTACTATATAAGCAGGACTTGTCGCATCGTTCCACACTAAACCTGGTGGCCTTTTCATTTCTCGTGCGATGCCATTACGCTGTCAAAAATTTTCGCCAACCCTAAACCCGCCGTTGCCGCTCTCGTCGCTGCTCCTCCGACACCGGTCGGGGCTACTTGATTGTCCTCTTTGGCTCTGGCACCGGTCGCGGCTGCGCGTCCTCCTTCGACCTCTAGCTGCGCGTTCGCCTCCGACCTCGGCGCCCACCGTGTTTCCTGCTACGTACGGCTCCGGTCTCCCGACGTCTCCTCTCCCCCTCACCCACTCCAGAACCTTAATGTAAGTACTCTCAACCATTCTTTCTCGGTAAGCCGTCTCCCCTTTCTCATTTCGGCAATTTGCAAACTGTAAGCCGCCTCCCCTCTCCCATTCTGGCAATCTGCAAACTGTAAGTCGCATCCTTTCCCATCATTATTCCTCTCAATTCTTGTTGCTTCGAAATGTATATGACATATTTGATGTATATACATATTATTTTTTTAGTTTTTGGATACATTGTAAGACCTTTGACATAAAAGTAAAATTTCTGATTCCTATGTTTCCCCTGGGAATTTGATCTGATTTCTGTGAAATTTTTGTGCGAATCCTGTGAAATTCCTGTATGAAGTACAATGCCGATTTGATGACGTCAGCGACCGACACTGTTACCGTATAGTGTCGGTATTGCTGACATAATCTTTGACCGGCTTTACTATGACACCTGTCCTAAATTCTCTTATATATAGAAAGGTTGCTATTGCTATATGTCATCTGGATTATAAACATAATCTAGTATAATCAAATTGTAGGCACAATTTACTTTTCAGTTGTATTTGTGCTCGATGATGAAAGCGAACTAAGTGAGATGAGAGTGACAGCATGGACTATATATATCTTGCGACTTCCAATATCGGATATGTGTTGCCATACAAGACCATGACCTTAGAGCGTTGGAAGGCTATTAAATTGGCAACCCGCACTGAGAGCAAAAGTCTTTCTATTCTGTACAATAGATCATTGGATCTCTTTCATGATATATCAAAAATATGGGAAGGCTTGGGTAGTTGACTCCATTGATCGTAAGAGAAGTACAAAACACGATTTCTTGTAAGTCCTTGATGCGTAATAACCTCTAATATCATTTTAATTCTTTAGTGATCTGGTATTCATAATTATGACACAATACTTCTTATCTGTGATAGCTCTTAATTACAAGTTCTACATCAAGCATGGAAGAAAACACCATCTAAAACAGAAAGAAAAAATATCGCACAAAACACATTTTCTGGTACTACTACACCATAATTGAATAATCTATATCACTATATTTTTGTCTATATCTTTGAGACTTTTAACCTTTTTATTTTATTCTCAAAGTGTGCAAAACAGGCTCCTAGCAGTGTGCATTGTGGCTACTATATGTACAAATACATAGAAGCTAGCTGTGAAAAATACATGACATTGCCCAACGATGATTATGTATGGAAAAATATAAGTACTTGCAGTTTTAGTAATATTGTTATATGCATTTTCACACTGTATTGATATTTGCATTTTAGTAATTACTAATTATATTGTTAATATTGACAGGCAGACAAGCAAGTGCAAGTGCAAGGAAGCTAATTTGATGAAGCCACACTCGATAACATTACATCTCGGATGATCCGCTTCATAATGCATGAGTTTATTCATTCAATGGGTAAATATTATGAATTTTTAGGTGATGTGGCAGCACATCTAGAACTTGCTAATTGATGCGAGAAATATCACAATTCTGAACTAGTTCGCCAAAACTTTGAGGCTGGGCAAAAGAGAATTAATGAACAAAACCGAAGTTGACCAAGCAAATGAAATTTTAGTTGTTAGTTCTACGTGAAGTATTCATGTATATGTGTAAATTAAGCTGTTGTAGTAGATAAACTTGTGTACATATGTGATCATAATCATTCAATTTGTGAATACATTGTCTCTATCAATATATTTTATTAATCTGTTATTTGCATTTGATTTGTGTTATTAAAATGGCTCTTATTGAAATACATGAAGTGTCGGTTTTGTGACATCTCATAAATCGACACCCCCTAATCTAGGAAGTAGTGTCGGCCATGTGACGTCATAATATATGACATGAGATTTCTGTAAACAATATCGAGAAAATTGACATCTTTGAGACCGACATTGTTAGTAGTGAGTGCAGTGTCAGTTGCATCACGTCAACACAACCGAAACCACAGTGGAAATGTCAGTGTCGGTTCCATGACTCCAATAAACGACACTGGTGTACCTAATAGCAGTGTCGGTCAGATGATATCATGCCGTCTGACACTGCCGCTGTAGCTACTTGTGTCGACCGGGTGATATCATGCCAACCGACATTGCTGTTTTTGTTACTAGTGTCGGTCAGCTGATATCATGTCGTCCGACAGTGTTTTTTAGTTCTTTGTGTCAGTCTAATGATATCATGCCCCCCCCCGACATTGCTGTTGTTGATATTACTGCCGATCAGGTGACATCATGCCGTCCGACACTGCTATCAGTGTCGGTTAGGTGATGTCATTTGACCGACACTGATAAGTTAATTTAGTGTCGGTTTCTCTGGCTCGACATTGATTACTGTTTACAGCAGTGTCGTGTGAGGAGTGTTACACAGTTTGACCGACACTACGGAACCTTATGACCCGATATTGAAGGGTCTTTTCGTAGTAGTGTTTCTCTCATGTAGCCTCTACGTCGTGACGTCATCCCGTGCATTTGTGTTGCCATTGCCGCTAAAGAAGTTTGGGATGCCTTTGTCGGCTGAGATCGTGGCAAGGAGGGTGGCAAATCATCGCGGAGGAACTGATTTGGGATGTGACAGGAATTACCGACCGTTTGTTTTCTGGTAGAATTTCGATTCATATTTTCTCTTTATTTTTTATATAAAATTCGACGGTTGAGATTGATTTGTCGTTTACCTCTTAAGAATATCATTTGGTCTATCTTAGCAGAACTCTCGTATCTACAAGGAAAAGGGGAAAACAAACAGTACCTTAACAAGAGTGCCCATACTTAAGCAAAGAATGAAATAAAAACTCCACATCTTTATTTGTTTCCACTTGATGTTGACGTATCTCAACAGGCTCTCAATCAACACGGCCATGTGTTTTCAGACTGCTAATACAACCACCACCCACAACGGAATCTTCAAGGCTCACAAAAATCCGTACAGAATGATCTGAACTCTATCTGTCTTCTTCAGACGGTGTTCTTCTAACTAGAGTCCATGAGACTCGATTGGGCCACTGCCCAGCCGCTCCACCTCAGCCACACGATGGGCCTGCCTGCCCCATTCCGACGAGCGGTGCAGCTCGCTGGCCGGTGGGGGAAGAGACGAAGAGCTGGCTGCGCGGTGACCCGCTGATAATGCGGCTCGACGCGGCGGGACGTAAGGCACGGCGGACGGCCGGCGTGGCCTGCTGCTGGCGGGAGGCGCGGCGCCGGAACCAGGTTCGCCGGTTTGTCACTCAGTTCGTCGACTCCTACAGCCGTGGAGGAAGCCGTCGCTCCGCCTGGGCGCACGAGGCCACGCCGTACTCTAGTAAGACTCTCTCTCTCTCTCTCTCTCTCTCTCTCATACCCTTTGAACAAATTTACCCGTGGCTATTTAGCCGTGTGTTACGATATGCTTAAAAGTTTTCATACAACAGTCACCCTTACTGGCAATAAAAATATGATGACCTTGCTAAAAATATTATTATAAGGGGACCTAAAAACCTTATTCAGCTTCACGCTGTAGCGGATTCAAACAATAAACTCTTGTCGTATTTCACTTCAAAAATCCCCTTAAATATTTCTTTAATTAATAGAAGAATATCTTTTTATGCCAAAGATTATGTCACGGGCCACGGCATATGGAACAAAGTACATTATTACACAAAGAGATAATAGACGGTGGAAGTGAAAGACTTTACATCATTTTGAGGATGGAGGGAGTACAAAGCAAGAGTATTAATTGAATAAAAATGATAGTGTATATAGATTATTATTACACATTATGCGCAAAGTACGGAGGCCGGGGTGCAGTATATCACCTATTCAACACCTAAAAAATGGGCAGCACAAAATGTTTCACTCGGTATTACAACTGTAAATAGAACTATCCATTTGTCTCTGCTGCATATCGCTGTTCGCCCATCTTGCTATTAACTTTAGTGTTAGAGTATACGGATAGGATTAGATAGGATCTGGTTGTTATACAAGATAGATTAGTTTTTATTTTATCATCTTGTTGTTATGTTAGGGTAAATTAGTCTCTGTCTCATCTTTTTGGGATTTCTTAACATTCATACGGGCTCAGACTCAATACAATCACCTGATTCCACCAAATCTTATTTGGATCTACAAACTAGATAAAACAAAAATACAGTGCACATAGGACTTCCTCTGTAGCAGTTTTCACTGCTCCCTTTATCAACCTCCCACAATGCCTCGGGCCGTTTGGGACAAAGGAATCATCAAAGGAATTTTGTAGGAAGCATTCCTCTGGAAAGGAATCTTAGACGAGCGTTTGCAATGGAGGAATTGCAGCTGCCGTTCCTGAGGAAAGGAAACAATCGATGCACAAAACGTAGGAAATAAAACATCCAGTGAAATCCAAAGGAAAGCTGTTGACGCCAGAGGAAAACGAGATTTTTCAATTATTACCATCAAATACATATTTAGCCTCTCAATTCTTCTACTCAATTCATAAGCCTTTCAATACTTACCATTAAATACGTTTTTCACTTCACAACATACTATTTCTGTGAAATTTTAATATTTTTATTGTTTTATATTATGTTATTATATTATATAATAATGCAATATATTTATTATATTATTAGCATCACTTAAGATCAAATTTTGTTTATTTAACACAATATAAAACAGTGAAAATAATTAAAATTTTGAAGAAATAATTTGTTTTGAAGTGAAAAACTTATTTAGTGGTACGAATTGAAAAGGTTACGAATTGAGCGTTAAATATTAAAAAGCTAAACGTATTTATTAGCAAGAATTGAAAATTCTCGAGAAAAACCGTTCGCCGGAGAGCTAATCGACGCCATGAAGCCACAGCAGCCTCTTAGCCGCAGCCGTTGGGGCCACGAAGCCGTCGCCGGCGGGCGGCGAGGATCTACCATCCCTCACGTTGCCTGCGGCTGAGCGGATGCACTTGAGGCGCGACCGCCGCCTCTTGCTCCCGCGTCACTCCGCTCTCTGCTCTCGCCAGCCACTGGAACCTGCTCTCGCGCGGCCCCAACTCTTGCTCGCGGCTTCCCGAACGTGAGGAAGGAGACAAGCAGACAGAGATGTGAATCTGGGCAGGAAGGGATAAACATGGAGATTTTTTTTCTCTTTTGACCGCGTAATAAGGCTGACCTACCGTGGATCAAGGCTCATTCACACTGCCAGTGGGTACTAATTTCATAAGTCTGCCTAATGATGAAATATAAATTGCTATGGTTTTTTTAAGTAATTAAAAAACATCTTTGATATTTTTAAAATTTTAAATAGGCTCTAAACATTTTTTTTCTATAAAGTTACTCATTACATTAACTTCAATTTCCTCTGTTTTCATTCCTGCAATCCAAACCTCAAAAGTTTTCAATTCTTTTTTTTTAAGTTTCTACAGTTTTAACATTTTCTCAATTCTTAAAAAAAAATTATTTCTGCATTATTTTTTATTTTTATATTTTTTATTCTTTCATTTCAAACGAGCCCCTCGATCTTTCAACTCCAGCGTCCCACGGCATAAAGATTCTCAACAATATATGGAGGCAATCACATGCTCGCTGACTGACCTATGAGCCACGGGCGTCTCCACGCGTCGACAACTCGCTCCGTGGCATGTGAGCCACGCATATCTCTTAAGCCTACGAGTCAGTGACCACGCCGAAGCCACGGACCACAAAGAACCCGAACCCATCCAAGGCCAGGGGTAAGCCTGAGGTAGATATGTGGGGTTGGGGTCTGCGTGTCAACATGTGTTTCACAGGATCCGGAGTCAAGGTCGGCACATGTCAGGCGACGTCCATACCGACGCCCTTTGTTTTTAACCTAAAAAAAAAAGAACAAAACGAGTCACCAGATCCTTTAAATATCCACAACTCTAGATAAATGAGGTGTTTTTTTCCAGATCAATGAGGAGGAAAGCATCTCCGTCTGATTCTTCGTGGTTGGGTATGAAGCCTTTCCATCAATGGTTACAGAGAAGGCTTCTCTGTTGCAGACTATCGAATCTGAAGCTCTGTCAAACATGACTTTAATTCTCATAAATTTTAAGTATTAATTGAAGAGAGGCGTTGATGTAGAGATAAAATTGTTGTCTTTTTATTATTGGATATGTTTTAAGTCTCACAGTGAGTCAAAAATATTGCATAGCAGAAATTAATGCGAGAATGAATTAGTGTGAGTTATTCCATCTTGAATTGGTGTGTCAATGTGGAAAATGAAATATGTGTTTAGTTTAAGGACTGGAGTGCCATGGATTACTTTGCATTAAAATTCATACTAGGATGATCTAAGAATGGACATTTCTTCTAGTATATGACGAATTGATTCCGAGGTACTAGCTCGGAAGCTCTGCTTTGATTAGAGGCTGTAAAAGAAGACCCAATGACTTGTCACCGCATGATAATATTGATGGCCGTATGATCCATGTAAGGTCTTGTTCGGTTTTCTCTAAATCCAAGTGGATCAGAGGGGGGAATGATTAGATGAGGATTCAATCCTATTACATATTCCACATCGGTTCTTTCCCATTCCTTCCAAACCGAACGAGGCCTAAAACCTTGTTCGGTTAATCCAGCTCTCGCATGGATCAGAGCATGGAAGAATCTGTTGCGGCCTACCGCCAAATTTACCGCCGAATAAGAAAAAAAATTCGGTAAAAAATTTTTCGGAGGTCACCGATAAATGCGATATTTTGGATATATCAGAAATTTCGGTAAATTAATTTAAATACTTTTAAAACTAATTAACACAAACTCAAAAGGAATTCCTTTCAATCTATAAAACAACTTAGTTGTATATGCAAACAAAGTATTTTTCATTGATTAAGGATACTAAATGATGAAATTTCGATGATAAAAAAATATCGGACCTCACCGATAACTGCGATATTTCAGATATATGGGTGAAATTAGAGTGACATTGATAGGATAGAGTCCATTATAAGATAAGGCTTTGTTCGGTTATGAGGGAATGAGAGTGGATTGGTGTAGAATGAAGAGGATTGAATTCTCACAGTAATAGATTCATTCTCCCTCTAATCCACTTAGGTATATGGGGAGGAATCAAACAAGGTCTAAGTATGATTTGAATCTCACTCATTCCACCCCATCCACATCAAACCACGCCAAACAGAACGAATCTTAATGTTTTGTTCGATTGTTTTTCAATCAAATAGATTAGAGGAGGAATAAATTCATTACTCTCTAGTTGAAGATTCAATCCCCTCGTTCCAATCCAATCTCCTCTTACTTTTTTGCAACCGAACAAAGCCTAAATGTTACTAGAAGTAAGTATGATTGACTCAAACTAAAATTACAACCATCGTTGCATGGGGCGTGTGTTCTTTGGGCGAGAAATGACGACGCTTCTAATCTGTGCGCGGCATAGGACGTACAAGCACTTAGAAATGATGTTCTCATGGCGTCGAGACTCTGTCGGTGACAGAGGGGCTGTAGGTCTTCTGGCACAGCTGTCAGAGATAGATGTTCTATTGACTTAACGTCAAATGAGCCCGTGCCTCATGTGGTAGCTCTATGAACACAAACCAAAAATGGGACTCCGCACTCTGTACGCGCAGGACCACCACTTCTCTTTCCATACTTCCATATTATTTTAGATTTTGAACCCCTTCCTTCTTGAAAATGTTTTATCATTCAAATATTATATCACTTCCGTCCCAGCCTCCAAATCCTTCTGCTTCTTAGTTCTTCTGCAGGTTCAAACACTAGTAGCATGGAGGAATTAGCTCAGCTGAAAAACTAGGCTCAGTTTTTCCGCTTTTTATCTGACTTTTACAGTTAAAAAGCTAAAAAATCAGAAGTTGAAACAAATTTTTTTTTAAACTTGCTTTTAAAATGATGAATTGTTGACTTATAAGTAAATGAACTAAAACTATAAAGCTCACTTAGAGCTGTTTTTGATTATGATGTTAAGAGAAACTAAAAATTATTAAATAAAACAATATTCAAATTATAATTCAATAGCCAAATTTTCTAAAAAGCTCAAACTTTTAGCCCAAGTTAAGAGGCTTTCACCTTTGACGTATTGGCCCCACTACCAGAGAGTGATTAAGCATGCGGGACACGCAGGCTCGGTAGCCGTAACGCTGCTACCTGCGCACTCAACTAAAACCTGCCACCTCACATCAGTCCCAGATAGACGGAGTCATGCTAAAAAAAATACTGACAAAAAGTACACTGTGGTCGCCTTCCTCACATCGAACGGCCATACCTGAGGGTGACACAAGAAACATCATCTCGCCAAATCTAGCTCACCCCGAAAGATCAAACGCCCAATCCCCAAATAAAAAAAGCTTTAAAGCATCTCCAACAGCCTAGCAAAATTAACTCTAAATTATCTTATGTTAGTCTAGCTTGTAAAATAAAACACACATAAAAATGGAGGGTTAACCAACAGAGTAGCTAAATTAAGCCGATAGCTAAATTTAAACTGCCACGTGGGAAGGTTTCTGTTTCGTCCGGCCATGAACTTTCCTACTCCTGCGGATCGAAATGGCATGGTGCTCCATCGTGTTTCCCCTGATTCCCCAGTCACAGCACGGCCGCTCCAGCCCTGCGCCAACGGCGGCGCCGCACGGCCCCATCCCAGCAACGGCATTGCCACACCCCAGGCACCTGCCCCCAGCCCGATTCGCTGCACAGCACCGTCGCGCCACAGCTTCCCCCTCCTCGCCCCGTCTCGATGACAGCGCCGCGGAATGCAGGAATGAGAGCACGCTAGACCCGGCCGTGAGCACGACCGCAGGATTGAGAGCATACCAGTGGCAGGAAGAGGGGCACCTGCGCGGGAAGTGGAGGGAGACAGGAGGGGGTGGAAGGCTGCAAACCCTATTGCCGGGGCGAAGCAGCGGCGTACGGTAGCCAGCCAGGCACGCGTGCATTCGCGGTTCCTTTCCCTTCACTCCGCGGCAACCGCTCCGCCCGCGCAGCCGCATTTCGCGACGATCTGGCGTTGGCGGCTTCAGGGCGTCGCGTGGCCGGCGCGACGGACAGATCTGGCTCCGGTCGTGGCATGGCGCTCTTTCGCAAGTTCTTCTACCGCAAGCCGCCCGACGGGCTGCTGGAGATTACCGAGCGCGTCTATGGTGCGTGGGCGCCTCTGCTAATCCTTTTTCCTCGCGCCTTGTCAATGCCAATGTAGATTTCACAGGGTATTGTTGCATGTGATTCTGTGTTTGTCATTTCTATTTTCATGGGTAATGTGACATTTTGGGAAATGATTCGTTGGCTGCTCTCATATTTTGCTTTTACGTTGTGTCAGACCAGAACTGTCACAATTCAGGTTCGCTCAACCAACATTCTCTTGCTATTCTCCGGTAAAACATCTGGTGTACAACATTATAGGATTGGAACTAAGTTTGCGATGCATTCCGTTAATTAGTAGGTTGTGTGTATGATCATTGTCTTCTACTGCTGCACTGCAATGTGATTGCAGTCACGAGTGATAACTCTTGTTACTACTTTCCTGTATTTTCTATCCGATTAGTTAAAATCTTGTTAGTTTTAGTAATGTCTAGTGTTATGCATCTTTTATATTTTTCTTTGATCCTTTTTTAATTTTGATTTGTCATGTGTACTGTGTAACATAAGGAATGTGGTCCCTTTCTTGTTTCTCCAATGATGGAGGCTGAAGATAATTATTACTTTTTATTTATATATAAACATTGCACTATTGTCAAGATTAATGGGAAAACTACGACAAATGTTAGTACTGTTACTATATTTTCCCGCCGCCATGCTTTGTGATTAGTGCACAAGGCATAGCAATACTACATACTTGAATTTTGGAAGCGTTCATCGATCTCAAGGCACATTTGATGGGAGTGATAGTAGAATTACCCCCACAAACAAGAGGGCAGGCTATGAGGACATACTGTTTGACTTTCCTCTCTCAAATAGTTTTTGAATTTTTTGGCTTCTTGTTAATATGTGTCTTATCCCTTTTTTTATCCATTTGCAGTGTTTGATTCTTGCTTCACAACTGATGTCTTTGATGATGACAAGTACCAACACTATATCGGTGACATTGTTACCCAACTTCGGAGTCATTTCTCTGATGCTTCATTTATGGTCTTCAACTTTAGGGATGGAGATAGTCAAAGTTTACTTGCAAATATCTTATCAAGATATGATATGATTGTTATGGACTACCCAAGACAGTATGAGGGATGCCCACTCCTTACCATAGAAATGATTCACCATTTCTTGAGGTCAGGGGAGAGTTGGCTATCTTTAGGACAGCAAAATGTTTTGATATTGCATTGTGAGCATGGTGGCTGGCCTGTACTTGCATTTATGTTGGCAGGACTGTTGTTGTATAGAAAGCAGTTCATCGGTGAACAGAGAACATTGGAGATGATTTACAGGCAAGCACCTCGTGAGCTGGTTCAGTTGCTCTCACCTCTAAATCCTATGCCTTCTCAGATAAGATACTTGTATTACATTTCTCGGAGGAACGTGAGCTCAGAGTGGCCACCACAAGATCGAGCGCTTACTCTAGATTGTGTGATACTAAGAAACATTCCAGGCTTCAATGCGGAGGGTGGATGTAGACCAATATTTCGTATTTATGGGCAGGATCCACTGCTTGCTACCAGTAACATCCCTAAGGTTCTCTTTTCGACTCCCAAAAGAAGTAAATATGTTCGTCTCTACAAGAAGGTTAGTTTTTGGATTATTCCTGATGTTAGAACTGACGACATCGCATTTTGTCTAGCATGCATAGAACATACTGAAAGACAAGATTTCTAAATTGGCATATGGTTGCCTTGTTGAGACACAGTTATAATCATTATATTTTCCTTTCTATTCCAGGCAGACTGTGAATTGATTAAGATTGACATACACTGTCACATTCAAGGTGACGTTGTCCTTGAATGCATTAGCCTTGATGCTGATCAGGAACGAGAAGAGATGATGTTCCGAGTTGTGTTCAATACAGCATTTATCAGATCTAACATTCTGATGTTAAATCGTGATGAAATCGACATATTTTGGGATGCAAAAGACCGATTCCCAAAGGAGTTCAGGGCTGAGGTATGTTCCTGTTGCAATGATATTGTCCTCCCAAAGTTTTGTAGAAAATAATAATTCATTTTTTCTCCATGGTTTAAGGTTCTGTTTTCAGAAATGGACACTGCAAATCAGTTAGATCCCATGGAAGTGACAGGTATCGGAGAAAAAGAGGGCCTACCTGTTGAAGCATTTGCAAAGGTTCAAGAGATGTTCAGCAATGTGGACTGGCTAGATCCGACAGGGGATGCTGCAATCCAGCTTTTCCAGCGGCTCACGTCTGCAGAAAATATACAGCTGAGGCAAGGGTTCTTGTCTCCAAGTAAGAACGAAAGAGAATTGTTAGAGTTTGATTTGATTTCTCCAACGAAACAGTCTGACAGCATTCAACAAAAATCAAACCGCATAGAACAATCCACAGAAACTGTTAGTGGACAAATACCAATCCTGTTGGAGCCGGCCACTGATTCTCATGTCAAAACTGGACTATCTGTTGTGCAAGATAGTCTAGACTCTGTACTTCGTAAAGTAGACATTAAAACTGAACAGCCAACTTCACATGACAAGGTTGTTCCCTCCACTGTGGGCATTGTCGAACCAGTTCAGGATGATCAAAATGTGAAGCTTGATGAGCAATGTAATTCACTCCAACACTTTTTACCTACCGTTATTATCTCACAGCGATTTCCATGTTCTAGTTTGTATTCTTCTCTTTCTTGTAACTCTAGTCCTAGATCCCTTTCAGCTTGCCCAATACCTTCAACCCTTGGATTTGCAGCTCTGCTGGAAGACCATGCTACATCTGAGAAATCTGCTTCAACCATAACGTCACCGACAGTTTCAAAACCTTCAGCTGGCATGGTCAAAGTTACATCAAAGCTACCATCAGAACAACATCCAACAACAGGTCTAGCTTAATTGATATTCCTTTGTACCTAATGCATAGCCTAATGTTACCAACATACTTACAGGTTCCAATCTTTCATCATGTGATAGGTACTCCTGTTGTTAAAAAGGCTATGCCATCAGCATCTTCACCATCAACACCAGCGACATCTGCGCCATCAGATGCCATTATGATGCCGGAGACAAAAGACTTTTCCCAACCTGCTCTTGAGCACTTAGGTTAAGTTTCTCTACATGCAAAAGCTGTTTTATTTATTATTTTGTCTCTGATTAAAGTTCTTTTAATGTCACAGGCCTTCCATCCCCTCTGCAGAAACGATCTGCACCACAATCACATGGGGCTAGTTCTCTACTCACTCATCATCAGCAATCCTCAATGAATATTGCAACAGAATTGGTACCAACTTCTGCTCCATCTCCATCTTCATCTCCACCTCCACCTCCACCTCTGCCTCTACAGCCCATCCCATCACCAACTTCCATTCCAGTTAATATACATACGCATCAATCTTCCATGCCTGTCACTCCATCAACTTTATTGAGGCCTCAAGCACCAACTGTACCACCTCCTCCGCCACTCCCACCTCCAGCCTCACCTCGTCCCTCTCCTGTCAAGTTTCATATACCACTATCTGCACCACCTCCACACTCTGCTTGGCCTTCTTCTGTCAGTTCACATGTTTCGCCACCACCACCACCCCCTCCTCCCTCTTCTGCTTCATCTCCTGTTAGACTGTCTGGACCTCCATTCCCACCTTCCCCACCTTCACCTAGGTGCTCTCCCAGTAGACCTGCACCACCACCACCACCACCACCTCCACATGCTTCCACTTCATCTCCTGCTAGACCTACTGCAGTCCCTCCACCTTTATTTGCTTCTACACCGCCTCCTCTTCGACCTCCTCCACCACCTCCACCACCTGCACCAACATCGTCTCCCACTAGGTCCTCAGCACCACCTCCGCCTCCACCACCTGGAACTACTTTCACTCTGCCTCCACCAACTGGAGCTACTCCGCCTCCACCCCCTCCACCCTGCTATTCATCAAAACAAGCATCCCGCCTCATGGGGAAGTCAATGCCATCACCTCCTGCTCCACCACTACCCAATGTCCCAAGCCTCTCAAAGGATGCCTACTCTCATGGAGGTGAATCTCAAGGAGTTTTTGGCAAAATTATACCCCCGCCAGCACCACCAGGTGGCAGTGCTAAACATTTTGGTTCGATGGGGAGTGGACCTTCACCACCTTCCGGTCCATTGTTAAAGGGCTTTCAATCTGGTCAGCTTGCTTCCAGAAGGTCCAATTTGAAGCCACTGCATTGGGTGAAAGTAACAAGAGCAATGCAAGGCAGTCTGTGGGCGGAGTCACAGAAACATGATGAAACTTTAAAGTACCTCACTGGCACCTTGAGAGAACAATTTTTTTTATGCCACAGATTATTAGTGGTTATGTGAATTAGGATTTTCTATTCTAATGTGTAATTTTGGGTGACTTGCACAGAGCCCCAGTGTTCGATATGTCAGAACTTGAAAATCTTTTCTCAGCTGCACTGCCAAGTTCAGATGCTAGACGTTCAGATAAGTCAGGCGGTCGTACTTCTGGGACAAAACCAGAGAAAATTCATCTGGTGCGTAGTTTTAACAATTATGTTGTATTTTAATCTGATTCCTCTAATTAGTGTGCAGCCACTCTGATCTACCTTTGTTTCTTACGTATTCCACTCAATTTTTTGTGATAAATACTAAAAAGGCGCTTCTTGCATTCAAATTCTTAGTTGAATATGGACATTATTACTCCTAGCCCCTTAATCCCATTTGTGGTTGGGCATCTCCATCCTTGCTTCTGTTATCTTGGTCAAATGCATGATTACGGTTTCTCTTGATTTTTTGTGCTAACTCCTAGTTCTGACATGGAGAAAGATGTTTCTAGCGTAACATTTAGATTTTCAGTAATTAGGGTTAAATTTCCTCATGCTAACATTAGTAATGTAAATTTTTCTCTGGTTAAAAACATGATAGAAGTGCCAAATTTGTGCCATGTCGCAATGCAATGAGCTAATATTTATGTAGGGCTGCTGTTAAGTTTCATCTATCTTTAGTTTATTCGATCAGGGCAACTTAAGTTTGAATTTTTAACTTGGACTTTTGCGACATAATGGCCCCGGAAGCTAATGTTTTGCCACTTCGTCAGTTCATTTATGACACGGATTGCATTCATGAAGATATTTATAGCATGATTTGTGGCTCTCTGGCTCGCATTTTTTTCCCTTCTTCTTTGCCCATTTCTTCTTAGTGCTTTTGTATGTCATTGAACATCTGTAGCTACAACATAACATTCATACCTTGCCATTTTACTTTGTGATATGCTTGCTTGTTTCTCACCTCAGGTATTATCTATGACAGATTGATCTTCGGAGGGCTAATAACTGTGGAATCATGCTAACAAAAGTCAAAATGCCCCTGTCTGACTTAATGGTAAGCTGATGCATAACAAATATTTAGCATTTTCTACAAATATTTCATTACTATCTTAAAGGTATGATGGTGTAATGTGCCAAAACATGGTTCTATAGAAAATTATGACTTTGGGAAAGTATCATGATCTAAAACAGCCCTTATTTTTACAAAACCAAAAATAGTTTTCTTGACCTGCATGAGGCGGTCTTCTTAATGCAATGCCGCAGGGGGCGGTCTTACTGCCCATGCTGCAGGGGCGTTCTAACCCCCCGCAGATCGAGTTACATGTGTATTTTTCAATAATACAAACCCATTTCTTTACTGACCATAGAGCGCAATTCTTGCTCTGGATGATGCTGTCCTGGATGCTGATCAAGTCGACAACCTTATCAAATTCACACCATCTAAGGATGAAATGGAACTTCTAAAGGTAATCAGGTTACTCAGGTATCTAGTCAATGTTCATTCTAAACCACTAATTACACCTTGCACTCAGTAAAGCACTCAGTAATGCTTCGGATATGGTTATCAGGGTTATAAAGGAGATAAACAATTGCTTGGTGAATGTGAAAAGGTGACTTGATTTCTTTATCACTTTACAGCTTTACATCTAAAGCAATACTCCCTCTGCTTTTATTGATGACGTTAGGACAACTTTCTTAGCGTAAAAATGATCTAAAAAGTTTGTCCTAACATTAGCAGTTAAAAACTGGAGGGAGCACTTTTATTGTGCAGACAAGACTGTTTAGTGGGAAAGGTGTATTCATTGAAAATCTGTGTTCTACGAAATTTACAATGGGGTTATTTGGGACATAGTTCTGAATACTGTGTTAGTTTAATGATCCTTATGCAACCTCTCTGCTGCAGTTCTTCATGGAGCTTATGAAAGTACCTCGTGTAGAGTCTAAACTGAGAGTTTTCTCATTCAAGATCCAATTCCGTTCACAGGTGACACAACTGGTTTCTTCTCTTGTTATTCTCAACTGTAAAATTTTGCTTTGGTTTTATGCTATTGTTGTTTCTGGAACTATTTTCAGGTTTCTGACCTGAAGAGGAACCTGAATATTGTTAATACTTCTGCAGAAGAGGTAAGCACTAGATATTAGTTCAAACTTCGATGTTATATCATGAACACTATACATTACTTAGTTTTTGTCATTATGTTCATAGATAAGGGGTTCAGTCAAGTTGAAAAGGATTATGCAGACAATTCTTTCTCTGGGAAATGCATTGAACCAAGGCACAGCTAGAGGTAATCAAAACTGTAAAATTCATGCTTGTTCAGGAGATATTTAGTGAGCCCCAAACATTTTTGTCTCTGTTCATAATCACACATTCATTATAGAACACAATGTCGAATTTAGTGCAAGCGCAACCGTTTATCCCAATTAAAAACTGTTTCATCTAGCTATACCATCTCACTATGGTAATAAAAAAGTGCACTACGTGATATAGAATTTTCATGTAAATAAAAATTTAGTTCTTGAAGGTCTTTAATTATAGTTTCAAGGGGTAGGATATAATTGGTGAGTGTGTTCTGTTTGAATGCTCTTGTGAGAGAATTAAAGGGGTGGATTGTGTTAGTCTCGGGAGCCGGTATATAGTAGTACAAGACTTAGACCTCAAGGAACCCAGATGGGATACGTATAGAACTAATCTAACCGACCATAACAAACCGGATCCTTATCTAATCCTACCGTATACTCTAACATCTCCCCGCAGTCCTAATGTGAGCATCACGAACACTTGGAATGAAGAATAAACTGACAAGAGCACTCAACATGATGATAGCTCTTATACAGAAGTCGAGGTAGCCGAGGGCGATGTGGATGTGGTGGTAGCCGTGGAGGCGGCGCTGCTCCAAAATCATCTTGGTGAGCCAATGGATGCACAAAACTTAGTTGTGTCAAGCCAAAGAATTCTCTAGACAACAGTTCGATCATGCGATGGCGAGGGTGACGGGTGCCCGAACATGTCAACGAGCATAGCCTACATCTGCCCATCTGCGACAACACGAAGATGACATAAGTACTAACGATGATAAATACATACTAAATTCAGAATGAATTCTGAAAGCGCACGAGATTACCATTGTAGCATTTCACCTAGAAGTATTCCGAAGTATCATATTTTTCCTAGAGGAAGGCATGAGCAGTATTAAGGGATAGAATTTATTCTAAGAACTAATTCAAGGCAAAACCACTCATATTGAAACAACTCAATCTAAAACAGGGGTAAGTATAAATGAATAGGACAGTGAGCACACACATCGGACTACTACTCTACTCTATTCTAATTAAAATATGGCAGGCATATGGAAAGTCAAGTTTCTTACGTACTTCTTAAATTAATCTCACGAGCATGCACATTATCTTGTCAAAACATGTTTAGGTCTTAACTCTAGAGGCACCCATGCACTACCATGGTGATGCTTTCTGACTTGGTTTAATAACCCAAAGTGCATGGTCTTTAACAGACCCTACGTCATACCCGAACGTGAAGGATTATAGTGGACGGATAGGATTGTCACCACCTGTTGCCTACCTCTACTGGCCGTGGAGTACACCCTCATTTAATGAAGATGAAGAACCCGGATACCACGTTCACATTATCCAACTATACCTTAATCCGCCTAGGCATCAGAGTTAGGACTAAAGCATACTAAATAGCACATTGAATCGATGTTGTGGCATAGACAGCTAAATATACATTGACTAATATAATAAGTAGCCTCTACTTAGTATAATCATACCTAGGTCTATGTGTGGAAAATCCAAAATGTGGTGTCTCTAAATGTAGGTGGTGGTATAAAATGCATAGATAAATACAATAAAGATTTAAATAGAATAACTAACACTAGTCTATGCATATCTCTAAGAACCCCCTCAAACTCAGTGGATCAACAACACTGAGTTTGGAGAGGAAGAAACTATGATGAGCTTTAGTCTGTGCCTTCGAAAAAGAAAAGTTGGCTAAACTTATTACATCCAAAATCTACTCTTCAAGCCATCTTGAAGTAGAGTCCTGAAATTCCATCGAGTCAAGCCGAAGAAGTGCGAATTGAAACACATATGTGGAGTCGTGTTGGTGGCATAAAAAGAATGTCCTTGATCAAGCAGCAAGGAATAACATGATAAAGTTGTCACTCACACTACATGGAAGACCAAGATGGCAAAAAGAATGTTCTAGATCATGTAGCGGAAGCTGTCAAACCAGACAACAATGTAGGCTACAGTTTGATGTAGATAGCTAAATGAGACCAAAGAACGACAGTGAAGTTAAACAAGATGAAATTTAGCTAATTCAAGAATAATGGCTGACATACAAGAATATGTAGACTCTCATGGTAAAGACGACAGGAGGGCAATGAATTGGATGTGGATGAGATTTGATGAATGCTAGCGGAAACAAATTGACTAGTGGTAGCAAAGATCAACACCTACACGTACAGCCAAAACATTGGAGATTAAGGACAGTGGTGAGATGCAATGATCAATAGAAAGCTGACCATCAATCAAGAATAGATGCAATGCAATCTAAGTGGAGATAGGGAGCTGTAGATCCTCATCACAAAGGGGACGAGCTTGGGTGACCGGATCGGAGCCGACAGGCAGTAGATCCGGTCGACAAGCCGGCGACCAGTGGAGCCGAGCCAATGAGTGGAGCGCCGGCAGATTCGGCGGCCAAGGTGAGGCAGCACCAGATCGGCAGAACTGAGCCGACGGTAGGTGGATCCAGGCTTTGAGTAGATCGAGAGCCTGAGATGCAGCAGGAGCCGGGCCTTGCCGATGAGAAGGCAGTAGGTGAATCGCCCATGAGAAGAGTCGACAGGGGAAACAGCCGGTGGTGTGAGGCCTGACGCACAGCAGGAAGGCCGAGTCGCACTGAAGCAAAGCGGCAGCAGACGGAGCTGCCGCAGTGAGGAGCCGAGATCCAAGCCGGCGCTGACATGTAGCAATGGACGAGCAGATCGACATGGCTTTCAGCAGATCGGCGCCCAGCATATTTGCGGTGAACATATCTGCACGGCGCCCAACAGATCAGCAGATTACAGACGAGCCAACAGGAGGCAGTCCTGGCGGTGTGAGGGCAGCAGCGAGATCAAGGAAGACCAGGCGCTGGTGAAGCTGACCGTGAGACCAGTGGCAGCAGATAAAGTCTCCGATGGGGGAAGAATCTCGCCGGAAAAGAAGAACCGGTGAAAAGGGAATCCGGCAAAGATTTGTAGAGTACAAGACTTAGATCTCAAGGAACCCGGATGGGATATGTATAGAAACTAATCTAACCTACTATAACAAATCGGATCCTTATCTAATCCTACAATACACTCTAACATCTCTCAGACCGCAAGTCAATCTTGGACGTCCCGGAAAGTTTATATACACAGCAGTCCAGCCAATTTGGTCACCGAGACCATATTCTGATATTCGACCATTCGGTTACATAATAGTGAATGGTGACGGTTATCTAGGCCCCTAGCTAAACATCATTGTATCTGCATGTAAAAAAGAAATTTGGTGGTAGGCTAAGCACTTGGAATGAGATGAATGACTATTGATCTGATCGAATGATGGGTGGACCTGAGAAACGTTGCCACATAGAGACTTATAACTTTGTGACTCAAATGACTAATGATGCCTTGCTATCATGCTGCGAAGCTAAATTAGTAAATGCTTCTGAATGGTTGTGCGATATATACCCTTCATATATCATCATAAGCAAATTACATCTTTTTTTTAATACAACAGCATGATTTTGGTGATAAACTTCTTGTCATAAAATGCGCTATTTTGATTCTTAAAGAAATATGCTATGTTTTATTATTTTTCACATGCTAATTGTTCTTGTTCTACATTATAGTTCCCTTTGTTTTTTTTGTGTAGGCTCTGCTGTTGGGTTCAGGTTGGATAGCTTGCTCAAATTAAGTGATACCCGTGCACGTAACAACAAGACAACTCTAATGCATTATCTATCCAAGGTACCCTGTATTCAATATGTTTTCACAGTTCTCATTAAGTTTAATATTAAAATACCATAGGAAGGTGAGTGTTTTCCTTGTTATATATTTCAAAAGTAATGTCTCGTATTTTTATTTCTTACCTGTTTTCTTTTTTTTTTTTCTAAATTTTTAATGTAACCTTGTTAATCAGAACTAGGCTTGTAGAGTCTTT
>BCLG01000555.1:167628-179483 GCA_001602295.1 Zoysia matrella
CAATAGTTTAATTTTATGGCATGAATTAGTGTCAAAAATAGCACATATACAACTTAATGATCAGGATGATAGGTTTAGTTGGAAGTTAAGTCAGATGGTCAGTTTACTGTACACTCTATGTATCTTGCTCTTATTAGTAATGGGGTAATTGAGAGACACAAAGTGTTATGGAAAAATAAAGCACCACGCAAGATAAAAATTTTTATGTGGTATTTATATAAAGGAGTAGTCCTAACCAAGGATAATCTTGCAAAAAGAAACTGGGATGGTAACAAAAGGTGCAGTTTTTGTATGGTGGAGGAAAACATAGATCACTTATTCTTTCATTGTCATTATGCAAGATTTCTTTGAAATTTGGTACATATCACTTTTGGGTTGACACTACCACAAAATGTGGATCATATGTTTGGAACTTGGCTAACGGATTTTGGAAAAAAACTACGACAACAATTACTGGTGGGAGCATCAGTGTTATGCTGGGCTATATGGCTTAGTAGAAATGATGTAGTGTTTGACAAAGCTCCATTGCCAACTTTGTATGCAGGTATTATATAGAGGAAGATACTGGCTCCGCTACTGGAGTCATCTTGAGAAGGAGGAGGACAAGGAAATAATAAAAGCCGCATGCCAGAGTTTAGAGACGGCGGCAATGCAGATCTTCGTAGACCACGGATGGAGATTTAGCAATAGAATTTGCCTTTGATAAGCGCACGTTGACGAGGCTCCAGGTGGCGGCTCTGGCGACGTCGTGGAGGTGTTCTGGGCGTGGGGCAGGGGCGGCGCGGTGCGGGGATTTACAGGGCGAGGTCGCGGCGGGCTGGGGCGGCTCGACCTGGCGGCGCAACGGTGAGGGCGAGGTGCTTGGGTGTTGGGATGAGAGAGAGAGCCGAGGGTCCACTGTTTTTATAGGGGAGAGGGGCGGCCGAGTCGGGCCGCGTTGGCGCGATCTCGACGGGCTCGAAGTTGGCAGGCGGCGCTCGCCTGGGGATCGACGGCGCGGCTGTTGGCGGCTCCTGAGAAAGCGGATGGAGGTTGGGGATGACGTGCGGGACCCACTGGCTGGTGAGAGAAGGCGGGAGAGGGGGCGAGTTGGGCCTGCTGGGCTGCGGTGGTGGAGTGGGCCGCGCGGTGGGGGAAAAGGTAGGGAGGGGGAGAAAGGAAAAAAAGGGCCCAGGGAGAGGTTTTGGGATTTTCTCTTTTTCTTTTGTTTATTTCTTTGATTTCTTTATTTTTTTTAATTCTTTGTTTCCTTTAATTTTGTTTAATTATTTTTCAGAGCAATAATTATTTAAATGCTACGCAATGACATGAAATGCATGACATGAATGCAACCCTAGCATTTTATTTGGAAAAGAAATTTTCTTCTACTCTAATTTGTGAAATGCATTTAAGAAATTCAAAATTTTAATATTTTGAAAAAGTTGAAATTTTAGGCTGTTACACAAATGGTCATCAATTGAAGTGTATTTGAAAGCCATGTGCCGAACTTTTCGTTTTACTCTTTGTGTTGGATCATGAATGTATGAAATTATGGGAGACCTCCAATCTAATAAGTCGGCAGTGCCATGATGTGCCTTGTTAATCGCCGAATCTTCCAATTCTAGCATCTCACGCATCGGTTTATTAATAATAGAGAATTTTTCTTTGCTAACATTATAGTCCGATGCTTGTTGTGCTAAATCATTGGTCCTATTGTTTTCTAGCCTAAGAACATGGTATATATGAAATTCATCCATTCTTTTGACCACATCCAAGCACTTGTCTAAAATAGCGTTCAATGACTCATCTAAACATTGAAAATTCCGGTTGACTTGCTGCACTACTAACAGTGAATCACCGAAAGCTTATACATGTTTCACCCCATGGATTCTAGCATTTCTAATCCGAACGAACAAAGCCTCGCATTCGGCTAGATTGTTAGTGCAATTATACTCCTTGCAAACCGAACAACAAAGCCTCGTATTCGGCTAGATTGGTTTGAGAATTCAAAACGCACATTATGAGGAGAAATCAATACCACACCAATACATTGACCCTCCTTGAAAACCGATCCATCAAAATACAACTTCCAAGGGGTAAACATTATATAACCAACATCTAAATCGTGCTCTAAATCAATCCAATGTTCAACAATGAAATTAGCAACGATTTGGCTCTTCTTGGATTTTAATAATTCATAAGCCAAATCATATTCAATCAAAGCATACGCCCATTTTCCAAGCCTACCACTAGAAATTGGTCTATGCAACATATGTCTAATAACATTGGTTTGACAAGCAACTACATAAGTACTAGATAACAAGTAGTGTCTTAACTTAGTGCAAGCATAATACAAAGAAAAGCATAGTTTCTCAAGAGGAGTGTACCTTGTTTCCTCATCTACCAACCGTCAGCTCACGTACGTGATTACGTACTCTCTTCCTTCGGTTTCTTGTGGCAAAACAGCACCAACCACATCATCTTCGGCTGCCACATATAGGCGAAAAGGAGCTTCTCTCCTAGGCACCCTAAGAACCAAAGGTGACGACAAGTATTTTTTGATCTTGTCAAAGGCTTCTTGCTGTTTTGCCCCCTAAGTGAATTCGGTTTCGTTCTTCAACCCAAAAATAGGAGTGAACGCATTGATTTTTCTCGACAAGTTGGATATGAGTATCCTCAAGTAATTCACCTTGCCTAAAAATTTATGCACGTCTCTTTTGCATGCAGGCTTTCACCTTTTGTATGGCTTCTATTTCTTAGGATCTATTTCTATGCCTTTCTCAAGGATAATGAAACCTAAGAACTTTCCAGCTGATACACCAAAAGCACATTTGAGAGGGTTCATTTTTAAACCAAATCGGCGCATACGCTCTACAGCAAGATGCAAATCAGTCAAGTGTGGATCTAGAGCAGACGATTTAATCACTGCATCATCAATAAAACCTCCATGATGACACCAAGCAGGTCGTGAAAGATAAAATTCATAGCCCTTTGATAAGTAGCACCGGCATTTTTCGGCCCAAAAGTCATGACAACCCATTCAAATAAACCGACAAAACCGGGGCATCTAAATGCAGTTTTAGACATATCATCTTCATCCATAAAAATCCTTCATCCATAAAAATCTGATTATAACCCGTATTACCATCAAAAAAACTAATCACTTTATGGCCGAAAGCATCATTGATCAACATGTCAGCTATAGGCATAGGATATTCATCTTTGAGAGTAGCTATATTCAGATTTCTAAAATCAATGCAAACTCTTATCTTAACCGTGTTCTTCTCGACAGGTACAATATTAGATATTCACTCCGCATATCTGCAAGGTCTTATAAAATTTGCATCCAGCAATCGGTTTACCTCTTCTTTAATCCGATCATACATGTCCGAATTGAACCTTCTCATCGGTTGTTTAAAAGGCCTAAAACCAGACTCGATAGGAAGCCGATGTTCTATGAGTTCACAGCTTAATCTCGGCATTTCATTGTAAGACCATGCGAAGCAATCTACGTATTCTTTCAAAAGCTCGATTAACTTATCCTTATAATCAGCTTTCATATTTTTGTTTACAAACATCGGCCTTGGGTTTTCATTGTTACCAAGGTTTACTTCCTCAAGAGGATCGGCTGACGTAAAACCTTGTCCTAACTTATCCATGTCCTCTATTTATTCTATAGTTTCACACATATCGTTCACATTAGCCCGATAGTGTTCGACTTTTTTTTAACCATCCAAATTCGATTCCATTGAATTACATAATATGATTGAGCCGATTTTCCATCGGCTTTATATTGACGGGTACAAATCCATCTTTAGGAACACTAAGAAAATCATAATCTGTCAAGTCTAAGCTCGTTAAACACTTAACATTATTATGCGGCAACAAAGACAAATCGGCCATGCCAATACAAGTCGATACATCCGCATGAACTATCTCTACATCATCACCAAACCATTGAATCAAGAATTGGTGTAAAGTAGACAGAAGACATTTATTGCCATGTATCCAATCATGTCCTAAGATCAAACTATAGCTCCCTCGAACATCGGCAATAAAAAAAGCGGTAGCCATAGTCTTACTTCCAACGGTGAGTTCCATGGAAGCAACCCCTTTAGCCTCAATAGGATCTTTTCCTCTCACACCGTTTAGAGTCATGTTGGTCCGGATGAGCTTGTCATCGGCCTTACCTAGCTTTTTAAACAAAGAATATGGCATTAGGTTAACAATGGCACCTTCATCTACAAGCATATGAGAAATCGGTGTGCCATCGATATGTCCTTTTATGTAAAGTGGTTTCAAATGGTTATCCGATTCTTTTGGTTTCTGAAAGATGGCATTTTTAAGACGAAGTCAAACTGAGCCATGTCCTCTTCTTCTCTTACTAAAGAATAATCTGAAAGAGACAAGCAAATAGTGTTGATATCCATACCTTTCCGAGGCGGCGTCGGTTCGTAGTCTAGAAGATCATTGTTATCGAACTCGGACATGTCGACGTACCCCGTGGGCGTGGTGGAGTCTCTCTCGTGCGCGGCATCGGCTTGATCCGGTGTCTCTATTGTCGTGGCCGATTGTTCCGGTGGGGGTGAAGTTGGAGGTTTAGGCTTCTTCACCTTCTATTGCTTACCTGAAGGATCGGCTTGACTTCATTGAATACTTCATCCCTCTTCTTTTCGGCTTCTTGCTCTCAAATCTCAAGCCGGAGGGACGCCACCTCGGCTGCGTGTACTTGGAAGAGGATTTGCTACTATCAGCCTCGTGATCATGAGACTTCTTCTCAACCGGATCATTCATCGTGATCGGTCCACTGAAAACTCCCTGATCTTAACATTGGTCGTGCCGATTTTTACGACACCACCGTATGCATTTTTCTAATTTATAGAAGTTTGGGGAATGTAGTCGTTACCTTGTTTGATGCGCCACTCCTGTTTTGGGGTAGCTGCAAAAGCATCTTTTCTTGCATTGATCGGCGTAGGTCTGGGCCAATCATGAGCATAGTCGGAGAGCCTTGTGAAGACATTCCCCTTTGGTACACCCCACCCCAGATGAAACGGTGGGTATTGCATTGGTGGGAACTGCATCCACGGTCCCATATGTGGATTCCACATCGAGACCAGAGGATAAGGCATAGGACAGACCATGGTGGTGGCAGACCAAACATAGGTGGAGGAGGAGGAATAGGCATATTCACATTTGGTCTTACCTCCTTCCTAGGGTCCTCCTCACTATGCGATATCTTGGTCGTTAGGCCAACCGATTCCCCGAATCGGTCTTTTGGTGTTTGTATTTCTCCATGAGGCGGTCAAATGTGCTTTTGAAGGTTGTTTTCTTCTCTCTAACCTTGAGCTCATTTACTTTCCACTTGTCCACTTCGGGATTCTTTAGTTTGATCATATTGGGCTGTGGAGCTTGCCCCCCGGGTCCCGAGCCACTAATAGTAACTTTGATGGACTCGTTACCATTGGGAGATTTCTCTTGCACCACTTTCCTAGAAGTGATTGTGTAACTCGAAGGAGTGGGCCTCTCTTCCCCAATGACAACGTTCTTCCCTTTCGTTGTGTCGGCTTGATGTGGTCGAATCAACACCTTAGGATTGAGATTCAACATGTTCATCGAAAAAGGGTGCTTCTCTATTTGCATTTCTTTGAGACTCAATCGTCCTTCATTGATGGCCGATTGGACCTGTCGACAGAAAACATCGCAATCATTAGTAGCATGAGAATATGAATTGTGCCACTTACAATATGCTCTACGCTTTATTTCATCCGCCGGTGAGAATGTATAAGACAGCTTCATATACCCACCTTTATGCAGCTCATCAAATATTTTATTACATTTGGCCATATCAAAGGTGTATTTAACATCATCTTTCCGATTCTTGTGATCCGGTTTGAGTGCTTCACATGCCAAAGATTTACTTTTAGATGGCCAATTAAACTCGGTAGCAAGTATATCGTTAGACTCATCATTGGTGCTATCCGAATCATATTCAACAACATGGACATTGTGCCAGGTTTATGATCACGCTTTGGCTCTTTGCTTCGGTTTTCTTGTGCCAAGCCTTTTGTTGGAGTTGTGTTAGAGTAATAAAATCATAACCATCCAACTTCTCTCTAAGATGAGATCGTAAACCATTAAAAGCTAAATCGGTCAAATCTTTTACAGAAATTGTCACATTAAAACAACGGTTTTTAATTTCTCTAAACCGTAATAAAACTAGCGACAGTTTCATCCATTCTTTGCCTAGCCAATGTCAAATGTGACAACTTCAATTCATTGTCCCCGAAATAAAAATGATCGTAAAATTTGCGGTCCAAGAATTCCCATGTGCAAATAAAATCCGAAGGCAAAGACAAAAACCGTGAGAATGCGGTTCCGGTCAATGATAAGGAGAAAAGACTAATTTCAGAGCATCGCTACCATTGGCTTCTCCTATTTGAGCGGTGTATTGGCTAACATGTTTCCGTGGGGTCTTATTATCTTCACCGCTAAATTTCACAAAATCTGGGACACACCACCCACTAGGATAAGGGACCGAATCAAAATATGCAGCGTAGGGTTTTGATAAATTCGGTCTCTACCTTTCAAATCAACTCCTAGTGTGTCTCTAAATTGCCTAATCAAATTGTCTTTAAAGCTTGCAAGACGTTCTTCTAAGTTAGTGATGGGGGTGTTATGAGGGTTTGTTTGTGTACTACTTCCCGTCACATTTAACTTTTCATTATGTGCTTGTAACATCCCAAGCCCGGAATACGGCTCCAGACCCGCTCGCACGTTGTGCGGGTCCCACCTCATAGAATAACTGCTTACGCTTTCGTCCTCGCTTCGCGTAAAAGGGTTAACCCGAGTTATTCTACATTCCACGGCCAGGTATTTAAATTGGTCTCCACCCCCTCATATTCTCCATGTGGTACTAAATTTCCCACACTATCCCATTCCACGCTGGGCCTTTTTCTCTTTTGGGCCGGGATTTCACAGTGTTGAACCATGAGGCGTCCCATACCGCTCGGTGTATTGTGTGGTGCACTATATGCAATGGTGCGGTATGGAGGGACAAAATTTGACACTTCCATCAATCAGCTAGTAGCCAGATTGGGGATGCTATCAATCGGTTCTACATTTGTAGGAGGTACCATCAAGGCATTAGTTTGCATACCAATTTTGAAACTTGATTGCCCACTAAATGAATTCAACGGCATCTTGTACTATGATTTTTCAACATTAGACACATTGGGCGCCGGCCTCTCTGCTTGTGTAGTTGGTAGGTGCAATATCTTTCAATGATTTAGCTATATTTTCTTGAATCAAATATTGCATTTAATCTCTTAAGACCTTTTGATTATCAGTGGACCAGGATGAAAGATCTTCAAAAGTAACCGTGGGATGAGTAGATGAACTTACATCGGTAGCACTTATGGTTTTCTCGTTGGGGATGGTAGGAAGAACAGTCTCTTTGACTTGAGAAATCATCCCTTAACGATCTTTCTTGAAGCATGCCAAGAATTCTTGGAGCTCCAGATCTTCCCGTGCCTTGCGCTCCTGTTCCTCGCGCGCCTTGCGCTGTTCCTCCACGGCCTTCCGGCGTTATAGGAACATCTTCCGAGCTTCTTCAGGAACTTCCACCAATGATGGCATCACAATGTTCTTTGATGAGATCTCAGAAGTCATGATGTGGAGAGGATGATTTGGTTTGTGCAACCGAAATCTTTTCTCCCCAGTGGAGTCGCCAAAAAGTGTGTTGACGCTGGAACGGATCTGATACAGCACACCATGCGCATGTCCGTGTGTGGAACATCGATGTCGTCTTGACAAAAATCACCACGAGCACCTAGAAAACCCACCTCGGGAGGGACCCCGTCGGAGGAGGGATCTTCTTAGGGTTGATCTAGGCTTGGTCAGGCCAGCCGAATGGCCTTTAGACGTCGCTGAGACAGAAGAAGAACGGAATTGGGGTCGAGTAAGGGGATTAAGGTTTGGAGAGGTAAAAACCGTAAAAGCAAGTTGATAGAGACGATTGGGATGCCCCTCAATCAGCCTGAGACCTCCTTTTATAGAGGTGGGGTGGTCTTACCTTGAGTGGTTTCTTATCCTACTAATTAGGAAGGTAATTTGTTTCAAAACAACCAAAACCGACATTATCGGACTGTCCGACACATGGCCGGAGACTCCGGTATCAGACACTACGATGAATTTCTAGCAATTCCAGAAGGGGTCGGCCAGACATTTCGGCCTAATGCCGAACATTTCGGGTGTTAAAATGCCGACTCCAGAAGGGGGTCGGCCGGAGACTCCGCCCTTGTGCCAGACACTCCGGGCATTGAAACGTCGACTCCTGAAGGGGGTCAGCAGGAGATTCTGGCCTTGTGCCGAACACTCCGAGCACTAAAATGCTGACTCCAGAAGGGGGTCGGCCGGAGACTCCGGCCTGACGCCAGACACTCCGGTACTTGCAATTTCTGAGTGTCAACATTTAGTATTTATTTACTCATGTGAATTTAGTGCATAAAAATACGTCAAACAGTGGTGAAGGGTACCTGCGGCAACAGAAGTTAGTAGATCACTTGATGACAGCCAAGGGTCACCAAGAAGAGGACAATAAGAAGAATTGAAATATTTTGAGTGCTAGAAGAGTCTTACTTGAGCTTCCATGCATATGTAAGTCTTGTGAGGTTTGAAAGCAGTGTCTCGGCTTGTTACTCTTAGTTTGTAGCAACCTAGACTGGTTAGGCATCGTTGCTCGAGCTTCCAAGGAGATTGTAGAAGTCGTCATCAAAGTTTGTGAGTGGTTTTGGATTCGTTGCATAAAAGAGACACCAAGAGGGATTTGCTCTAGCCGTGGAGGCTTGCTCTTGCGATTGGGCATTGTTTTCGAGACCGTCGGGATTGCCGTTGTCTTCATTCTGGGAGTGAAGCATGCTAGAGAGTCCAATTTCAAAAATGATAGGAGGGATGAATTTTCGATGGGAGTGGTCCAATAAGGAGTAGGGGAAGACGCTGTTCTTTCGAGACCTCGAGAAAATTACTGAACATCTCTCTACTTATCTTATCTTTTGCATTTACTTACATTGCAAGTAGAATTTATAGGTTGTTTTTCATAACTCTTGATGGCTATCATGCTAATGACTATTGCTTGCTCGTTCTAGTTATCTTAGCATATCTAGGATTGATTGTTTGTTGCTCTCTTTTCAAGTATAAGTTGGCTAGTTCTAGTAGTGTTTTGTATTCTCTTAGTCTCTTAGCTTGTTCCTTCTTTATCTCGCATCTTTAGCTGCTAAGAGTTGATTGTTAGCTCACTATTTTGTTGAGTTGTCTAGAAAGGTTTTATTAGTGTAGTGCCTGATTCAATCCCTCTTCTCAGTCACTAAGGTCCTTACATATGGTTTCACCCATCAGGTGTAAGCTTCATGACCTTTGAAGTCCCTTAAAAGGTATGAATTGATTTTGGTGATTGAATGAACACCATAGTTAATGGTTGTGATTGTAGGTACCACCCCACTAAATCTCTACATCATAGTGGCCTTTCTCGATGGATGACAAGGATGATCTCAAGAAAAGGAGTTTCGGGCTTCGGCGAACCACGGCTAAGGACTAGCTAGAGAGTCCATAAGATCACCGGTACTATTAAGGGGGGTCAGTCATTCGTTCTCAAGTCATACAAGTGTTAGGGGGTATGAATGCTCTTAGTTACATCAAAAAACAAGAGGTGGCAGAGGAAGCAAAGCAAGCGAAGCCAAAGTCAAGACGAAGACGAAGGCAAAAGAAGATGAGCCACCGGACAGTTCGGTGAGCCAAAAGGAGCAAAGTCTAGAAAATGGTACTCTCTGGAGTCGAAGAGAAGAAGTCACAAGACAGTCTGAAGGTGCAATGACGGACAATCTGGTGAGCAAGAAGACGAAGTCCAAAAGAGGTGCCTCTGGAGGTCCAAAAGTGAGAGCCACCGGACAGTCTGGTGAAGGTATGCACCAGACAGTCTGGTGTCATATGGAATGGATTCCAAAGAGGGTGTTTCTTCAGTTTGCAAGAAGATAAGGTCACTGGACAGTCCGATGGTGCGTCGGACAGTCCAATGACTGGCAAAAGCAAAAGGCAGTCAGCTTTATGACATCACATTGCAACAGTTGTTTCTGAGCTTGAAGCCTATTTAAACCGTGGAGGGGGACATTTTACAATGTGCCTAAGGTCTGAATTGCTGAAGCAAACTTGTGAGAAGCCAAGGGACACCAAGAAGAGGACACAAGACAAAATTGGAGATCTTTAGTGCCAGTAGGAGAGTGATAGGAGCATTCATTCACTTCTAGAGCTTTTGGGACTTTGAGAGGAGTGATCTTGGCCTATTAATCTTGGTTTTAGCAGTCTAGACCGGCTAGGAGTCGGTGTTCAAGCTTCCGAGGAGATTGTGAAAGACGATGCCAAGTTTTTTAGCGGTTTCGGGTCCCCTCTTGAAAGAGACACCAAGAGGGAGCACCCAGAGCCTTAGAGGCCTGCTCTAGCGCGAGGGTATTGTGTACTTCAACCGGGCCGCCTCTGACTTCACTCCAAAAAGTAGAGCATACCCTTGGGAGCACTGTTTTGGAAACGACGGGAGGAACTAAGACTCCGACGGAAGTGGTTCAACGAGGATTAGGGCAAGGCGCTTATCTTTTGAGACCTCAAAAAAAATCGTTGAGCATTCTCTTGACTCTCTCTTTACTTTCTGCATTTCATACCATTGAGTAGAGTCTTAGGTTGCTTTACGATTCCTCTTAGTGACTATCATGCTAGTGCTTGTTTGTTGCTTTCTTTTCATCACTAGCATTGTTAGGGGTCTTGGCCTACTAGAATTGTGTAGGTTGCTCTTGTTTTGGTTCGAGTCTCATAGTTTAAGTTTGTAGTGAATTAAATCTTATAAGTCTACTGATTCAACCCCCTTCCCGGTGTCCTTGATCCTTACACCAGGAAATAACCCTCATGTGCCAGATGGTTCCGGAGTACACCCTCCCTTCTCCACACGTCTCTCTCATGGATCTAGGCATACCTCGCTTTCCTGCTCCACCGATTGGTATGCACAGAACTGACCTCCACTACTTACTATGCCAGGCCGCGCCCATACTTGGCTTGTGGTCGGACGGCTATCATGAGTGGGTCGCTTCACGAATCGGTCCTTAAATTTGGATGATTAACAAACTAAGGGACAATGCTAATAACCATGCACACTACCATACACCAATCATATAATTCAAATCCCTAATCTCTAGGTTGTTATTAAATAACCCTTTAATCGTCATGAAGCAAGTATAAAAATTAAGAAAGTTTAATATTCACCCATCCCTACAACTGCAAGCTAATCATTTAATTTACCCAGCAAAAAGGTAAATAAGAGGCGACAAAGCATAATAGGGAAGACTAGGTAAAACCCTAATCATAGATACACATACAATTTTACATGAGCATGCAAAGCGACAAGATAGATGTTTTATAAAATAGGCACAAGATGATCAAGGACACTTACCTTTCATGTGGTCTGCTCAATGATCTTGAAGTCATGGTTCTGACAGTCCTTGTAATGCGGATTCAAAATGAATTTGTTTAAGAGCGCATGGACGACAAACAAGGAAACACAAAACAATCACAAACAGGAATAGAAGAAAAACAATTGGGTGATACCATGAATGCATAGGGCTTGTTTGTATTTTTAAAGGACTGCAGGGACTATTTGTAAATTACTAACGTTATTGGGATTTAGTTGTAAAAGATACTATTTTACCAGAATATTAGTAATAGCATTATTATTAATATCACTCTCATCATTATTATTATTATTATTATTATTATTATGAACTCCTCTCAACAATTCACTACGTTTGTTTAACCCCCTAAACAAAATCTTGGCTCAATTT
>BCLG01000556.1:0-99565 GCA_001602295.1 Zoysia matrella
CGGTAGTAAAATAAAATTAATAGTAAGGTTAAGTACAGACAGGATACTACTTCATTACCTGCTACCTATTCCATATATCTTATATTATGCAAATAAAAAAAAAGAAATAGTAGTCTCATCAACCTCTGAACCAATGATTCTTGATCCATGGGAATTAGTACTATTTGGAAATAAGGGAAACCGATAGCTTGAAACTAATGAGAATATACTAATGCATGTTCCTTCTGATATAGCATGTCATGTGCAAAATTATTTTCATCAGAGCAAATAACTCTCCAGAGTTCTTCTGTAGAGCAGAGACCGTAGCGACTTCCTTCTCAAACTGGTGTACGTGACATAGGATGTTCATGTAGACGTCCCAAACCTGCAGACACAATGCATTCTCGATTGACAACTATGTGTAGATGATACTAACTGCAGTGTTTGTACCAAAAACCTTGCCTCCATCTGGTTTTGAGTGTGACATCAAAGTAGAAACATCTTGGACTTGGACCTGCGCAAACTGAAGCGAAACATCTATATGTGAGTCACAACCAAACCTTGCACCACGGCATTTGAGGAATGAACAATGAAGCTAGAAAGGGGAATGGAGCCCGTACACATAATAACTTGGAGGGGTGCGAAACAGGGATTGGAGCGCGCCTGACCCCAACCCTACCCTCCTCGCAATCCACCAGAGAGGGAGTCGGCTGTTTGAGCAGTAGGTGACCTCGTGCACTGCTCGCTGGTGGTGGACTGGTGGTGTTGCAGGAGGGGAGGACTCGGGGTGCGGCAGGGAGATGGGGCGCCGGCAGGCGCGGGGGGGGGGGGGGGGGGGGGGGGGGGGGGGGGGGGGGGGGGGGGGGGGGGGGGGGGGGGGGGGGGGGGGGGGGGGGGGGGGGGGGGGGGGGGGGGGGGGGGGGGGGGGGGGTTGGGGTTGGGGAGATGAGGAGGCGGTGGGGAGGTGAAGCAAGTGTCGGGGGATGTGGGGAGATGGCGGCGGGCTGAGGAGATGCACGGGAAGGGGGCAGAGGAGAGGGCTTACCTTGTTTTCCCCTCAGATTTGTTCGTTTTTGAAAGTTCGAATTTATTTTGTTTATTTTTGTTATCAGTTTTTTTTCATTCAAATATGAAAACACAAATTGTGAAAGCATTTTTTTGATCATTCACATCCATTTTCACCTCTACTAGGAGAGGGGTTTAGATGAATTTTACGGTTCAAATTTGACCTCTTGAAAACCAATGGTTCAAAAAAAGTAGGTGGCACGGCATGATGGGGATTAGTAGGTTGTATTTACACAGATGTTATAGATGTGGCAGAGCATATTATTTTACCACAACCACTAACGAAATTAGAAAATATGGGAGCACTCTTTTTTCTTCTTTTAATATGACGGACCCTCTTTAGTTTATAATTAATTTATTTTACTGCACGATTCTTGAGAATAGGCATGTAATTCTTCCGCAACCATTAACGTAACTAGAAAATATGTCAGCAATCTTTGTCTACTTTTATATTATAAACCCTTTTTGGTTTATAAGTAATTTATTTTACTGCATTGCTTATATAATGTGGCAGATAAAATGGTTATAGGTCCAAGATGGTTAGCTTATGCTACAAATACCCTTTAATTGTCAAACACATGCCATTTAAGTCCAGATAACCTTACACTTTCGCAAGGAGTGAGGCCTCCTACTAGCATTGGAAGCTTAGTTACTAGGTATGCTACGGAGTGTAGTAAACAAGTAGCTCTGGTCTTATTAATCTTTGATCCCTCCCCCTTGTTTCAGGTACGAGTTTGTATTCCATCGGTTCCAAAAGTATAAGCATTTTTAAATTTGTTTAAAATCAAACCTTTTTAAGTTTGGACATTAATAAATAAGAATTAATTCATTGTATTTTACTCCTCATAAGAAGGGGATACGTTGTGAATGCGCCTTCGTCCACGCTGACATGTGGGCCCACCACTCCTAGCCCTGCCCCGCACCGTGTGAGCGCGAGCTCGAATCCTCGACCCCGCAGCCAACGGCGACCGGCACCATATGCTCCTCAACGTGGCTGCGGGCACCTCGCTCCTCGCCTTCCTCTACCTCCCTCAGCGGCTGCTCCCACTCGTGCTATCCTTTGCCTCGGTCTTTGTTAGAAACTTAAATATTTTACGGTATATTTTAATTCCAAATTTATTAAAGAACATGAGCAATATTGTGACATAAAATGCACTCGTGTTCGTATTCAGTCTGTGCAAAAACAAAAAAAACATGACGAATAAACACAGAAAATTCAAAATGTACCCTGAGACACCAAGGGCACCATTGCCAACAGTCAACATATTGAGCTACTTGAAGTCATCGATCATAGCTGATGCAGGATCATAGTTGATGCAGGAAGAATAGAAGCCATGCAATCTCACAAATGGCCTTCTCGAAGCAGTAAAACGAGAGCGAGCAGTCGTGCAAATGATGCGCTCCCAAAAAACTTGATTGCTCGCCTACCCGTGTAGGTGTCGCAGTTGGACGAAGTTTCGAAAGTCTGCTCTTCCAAGTTCTGTGCGCACAGAAACCCGCAAAAGGAATGCAAAGCGCCTAGCAGTAGCAGTGAAGAGTTGTTCTGGTATGTTTCAGAATGAGAGGAAGAGTCCCTTTTACAGGCGCATGGAGAGGAGGTGGAACCAGAATTATTGCTTAGATTAAACACCATCAATTACCGGTTACAGCCACCAATTAATTCGCCCATTACTAATAACCGATGTATTAAATTAATTTAAATCTTTGGTAACGTCTGAAATTTATTCACTGTTTTAAATGAAATTAATTCAATTCTCAGAAATGGCAAAACATTAACTCAACGCAATAATACAAGTCTTTGTATGCACGCGCACGCAGAATTCAAAAATCACGCGAAAACACGAGAATTCAAAAATCACGCGAAAACACGCGTAACTTAGGTACGCGCCGTGCATGGCACAACTCGACTCGAATCGACGCATGTGTGGCAGATTTTTTCTCAATTTTTTAACTTCTCAACCAGTGAACACTAGTCCACATATTTATGTTGATGGAAATCTTTCTCAACTATCTATGTGGGAGTAAAGATTTAGTCCCCTAGTATTCAAAGTAGGCTTTGAAATTAAATTGTGAAATCAATGGACCAAACCCAAATATTCCAACAGTCTCCTTGCTGCCGCTGCTTCTCTCACTCATCCACCTCTGCTCCTGCAGTGCCGTCTCTCGCCACGCACAGAAGGAGAATGTAACACCCGACTCATGTTGCTGGGCTGGTCCATATGCCACCATGGTCCAGCCCATGAGCCAACTCCGAATCAGCTGGTATACAAGGAGAGGTGATGTGTACGTGATTCCTGATCTTCCGTTAGGTCGTGGTAACTCTCGATTTGATGAAGATGCGACACACAATCGATTCGACCTCAAATCAGCACGATTCAAACCCCGCAATCGCAGCACCACATCTCCTCTGGTTATCAACCATGCACACATGATTGACCTCACCAAAAAGGCTAATCCCAGCCTACGAATCGAAGAACACAAGCAAGAACAAAGAAGAATGCAACTCAATTGCGAAATCTGAATTAAACTCATGAAGTTAGAATCCAACAAACCGTCAAACGGTGAAACTGCTTGATAACTGATGACAACTAAGCAAAAACCTATCTATATGATTGCGGCTACTATTTATATAGAGGTTGGGACGTCTGTAGAGGAAAACCCTAATACTAATGGGCCTAAAAAAGATACACGGCCCAAAGGTCAAAAGATAGTGTCGCAGCACTAAGGCAGTTTTTGGATGTCATATTATTTTAACCATTCCCACTGACTGCGGTCGAATTTGGAGATGATACCAGTGCCATTGGAAAGGTTATCTTCTTAGCTTTCTATCTATATCTAGAACGTCCAAAACGGAGCTCCTATGCGACCGAAGCATTCGTTTTAGTGCAGACTGCTCTTGGAATCTGACTCGGACTCGAACCCGAGTTGGATTGGATATCCTCCGGGATTGAACGTGTCTTACTGATCTTGACCATCTCTAATTCTTTCTTCATGCTTCCCTTGACCCTGTCCAATGTTCCTAATCATGATAAAGTCATTAGGTAACAATCTATTCTCAAAGGAAAGAAGACATGTGTTTAGTAATGAGCTCACCTCCAATCTCAACTGTCATGCACGAGTTTCATTAATACTAATTTGAGTAGTATTGCGTGTATATAAAGGAGTGATGTCCTCATCTAGAGGCAGCAGCATCGTGGAGGCAGAACAGAAATTCAGAAACAGAGTTATCCCCTTCTCTGGTTGTCTTCCTCACGGAGGTGCTGCCCAGGTCAGAGCTCGTCGTGCAAGCTTGCCGGCGGCCACGGGCTGTGACAGTTGGTAATCAGAGCCTTATCCTTCCTTGGCGTGTGGGTGTTGTTGGAGTCCATGGCGGCGGCGATGGAGATTTCTTCGAAGAGGAGGACGGAGGAGGTGACGTGGTTAAGGCAACCAAGGGGTCTGGCTTTAACACTCCCTACACAGGCGGTGGGGCGGACTAGGAGGGGCACCCCAGGGCCTTCGATGTCACAGTTTCACGTGGTGGTGCAGGCTACAGCAGCGACAATACCTCAGTTGTAGGGGTGGTTGCGGCTACGACAACTGCGATGGCCGTGGTTGCAACCACAGCAGCAGCAGGGAATTTGATGCTCTTCCGGCGTTGCTTGTAGGTACTGCCCTCCCATTGTTTGATGAAATGCCTCTAAAGTTTGACATGGCTGTTGAGCCAGAGGGAGGGTTCAATGGTGTGGGATGATGAGTGGCGGCATGACAATGATTCACATAGTGGCTTGTTGAAATAGCTAGCTGGTTGTGTGGACATTTTGGTTATCAACAATGTTCCAATTCATGTCGATGACACTTCCCTTGCCTTGGACTTTGGCTTGACCACTGTTAATGCGGTGTTTGATGTCATGCCTTGCAAGGATGTTGTAAGGATCAAAGACACCGAGAAGAGAGGGTTGAATCGGTGGACTTATAGCACTAATTTCGCTACGAACTAAAACTACAAACTTGACCACAACGGAAGCAAACATAAACAAGTCTAGTAGGCAAAGACCACTAACAATGTTAGTGATAAGAAAATAACAAGAAGTAAGCACTAACACGATAGCCACGAAGAGGAATCAAAGAATGACCTATCACACTACTAAAACGGCAAGTAAATGCAGTAAGTAAAGAGAGTGAGATAGAGAGTGGTTAGTGATTTTTTTCCGAGGTCTAGGAAGGTAGGCGTCTTCCTCTAATCTTCGTTGGACCACTCCCATCGGAGTCTCAGTCCCTCCCATCGTTCCCGAAAGATGCTCATAAGGGTATGCTTCAGTACCGGAGTGAAGACACCGGTGGCACAGCTGTCGCACACAATACTAAAGCGCTAGAGCAAGCCTCAAGGCTTGGGTGCTCGATCTTAGTGTCCCTTTTGAGTGGAGGACTTGGAACCGCGTACAAACTTGACGACGTCTTTCATAATCTCTTTGAAAGATTGATCATCGACTCCTAGCCGGTCTAGGCTGCCCACACCAAGAGTAATAGAAAAAGATCACTCCTCTCAAGCCCTACAAGCTCTAGAAGTGTATAAATGCTCCTTATTACTCCTCTACTAGCACCAAAGATCTCCAATCTTGCAATGTGCTCTCTTGGTGCTGTCCCTTGGCCTTTCACAACTTAGCTCCAGCAATTCTGATCAAGGGCCCACTGGAAAATGTCCCCCCTTTACGGTTTAAATAGGCTCGAAGCCCAGAAACAACTGTTGGGACGTGATGTCATAAAGCTCACTGCTTTATGCAATCACCGAACTGTCCGGTGACTGGACCATCGGACTGTCGGGTGACTCTTCTTCCTCCTGGGCCAGGAAAATACTCTCTAGAATCTATTCCATAGGACACCAAACTGTCCGATGCATACCTTCACCGAACTGTCCAGTGACTTTCACTTTTGGACTCCCAAAGATTCTTCTCTGGACTTCAGCTTCTGGCTCACTAGACTGTTCGGTCATTGCACCGGTGGACTGTCCGGTGATTGCTCCACATTGACTCCATAGAGCACCTCTCTGGACTGCCTCCTCTAGGGTTCACCGGACTGTCCGGTGACTGAGTCTTCAGTTGGTTGTTGAGCTCCGGTCTTCGACTTCGCTTCCTCTACTATCTTTAGTGTTTTCTGAGGATCTAAAGAGCATTCACACCCTCTAACACTTGTATGACAGGAAACAAATGATCTTACCCCCTTTAATAGTACCGGCATTCCTATGGACTCTCTAGCTTGTCCTTAGCCTTGATTCTCTGACGCCTGGCAACCCCTCTTCTAAGGGTCATCTTTGTCATTCATCGAGGAAGCCCACCATATTGATGTAGAATTAGCAGGGTGAAACCTACAACACAACCGTTACCTAGGTTGTTCATTCAATCACAAAAATCAATTCATACCTTTTAGAAGACTTCAAAGATCATGAAGCTTATAATCTCTCTTTTTTTGGTGATTGATGACAACTATAGTACTCACAAATAGTCCAAATAAGATGAAAGAAGATAGAGAATAATATATATCTCAAAAGAATACTTACTCCCTTACCTTGATGACTTCTCAGAAATTTTTTGCAAGAGTTCCCCTCCTTTGTCATAGGTAGGAAGGGTCGCTCTCCTCCAGTTCTCCCTCTGTTTGGTAGCTCTCTCTCCCCTTTATCATCTAATCATAAAAAAGATGGCACCGAGGAAGCAAATAGATAGAGAAAATGCTAGTTGACAAAGAATCGTGCACGATTGAAAATGGGACAGGAGCGCACATTCACAAAGGAACCTAAAAACAGATAAAGCACTAGGAGCTATACACAAAGAAACCACGGGGTTAGTCCACAAACCGAGTGCATTCCAATGAGCTAAAAGAGTCGAAAGAAACATGAGCTCATCAAAATGTCACGAAGAGCCAATGAAATCTGCCAAAAAGAAATTCAAAGCCCTAACTACCCATCCACGACCTCCCCCAAGACAGCTAGCTCTCAGAACGGTACACCTCATGACTCTCACCTAACTCCTACAGAAGATCTAATCCTGCGCGGCTGAAGAGCTGGGTGCAGTGACAGTCGAAAGCTACTCCTCTGCTGGCTGAGCTGCTGCTGCTACTGACTGGCCTCTTTCTGGCTGCTCAACATCGTTGAAGGCACTCAAGCTGAAGGAAGACGTCGGGGATGGCTCCTTGCCCTCAACTGAAGCTGGCTGATCCGCACTGGCAAGGGCCCGAGCTGCCTCCTCTAGAGAATATCCAGCCTCAACCAAGATATCTGCATCTGAAGTACTGGGCTGTATGGCTGTGGTGACTGCTGGCTCTGACTGTGAAGTCTCTGGCGGTGGCTCTGACAACACTTACACTCTCGGCTCTGCTGAAGCAAATAGTACTGACATTGAGTACAAGCAAACTATTGAGAACTGAGAAGATGTATTAGGAGCACAGACCCCTCCAGTAGTCATGACTGTGCTGGCTGCCTCAAAAGGTATGAACGGTGAAAGGGGGGTTGAGAGCAGTGTAGAGAATGTGGACTACTGCTGCTGATGACTCTGACTCTGCAACTCAGATGTGAATGCTGGCACTGAAGACTACTGAGGCTGAGCTGCAGTAGGCTGGAGCTGTGAAGGCAGTGGACCTTGCAGTGTCCTCTGGAGATAAGATGCTATAGCTCTGAATTCGACAGACATATACGAAATAGCCGCCGCCATCTCTAGCTGAGAGCGCTGCGACCTCTCATAGAACTCTCTGTCCTGCTGTTTTCTCTCCTCTGCACGCTCTCTCTCCATTCGAAGCCGCTCCTCAAGATGGAGGCACTCGAGTCGGTTCCTCTCCTCGAACTCGACCCTCTCTCGGCGCATAAGCTCAAGCTGCTCCTCTAGGAATCTCCTCTGCTCCTCTTGCCCTGCTTGAATGGCGTCCAATTTGGCTGCAAGAGCAGGGTCAAGTGTAGCACGAGAGGTCAGAGTATCGGCTAGACCAGGAGCCTCAGTGCTCCCAGCACCCCGCTGTGCTCCCTCCGGAGGTTCAGTATCAACATCCTTCGGGGCTGTGGTGTCTTCTCCTGTAGGGGTGCTCTGAGAAGCTGAAACCTGTAGAACCCTGAAGTCGAATGGTTCAGCTGGATTGAAGGAGGTGATCTCTAGCAATGCTGAATACTCCTCCTCAGTCATCACTCTGGCTCTCCTCAGCATCAGGCATATGTAGGGGACAAAAGGTAACTGACGTGCTCCAATCCCCTCATATACCACATCCTCCATCTGAGCAAGCAGCAAATCTGTCAAGTCAAAGCTCTCATATCTCAGCAGAAAGCACAGTAGCCACTGATGTGGAATGATAACTCTCTTTATAGACAGCCTGAGGCGCTATCGTCCTCCCAAGAATTCTCTCAGTAGACGAGCCTCGTGTGTCAAGAGCAGAGGGTGCCTCGAGTAGTGCTCCCCATGAGGTGGCGAGAAAGAAATACTCATCCTCTGATCACTCGGCTCTATCCCTCCAAATGGTCTGAACGGGGGTGAGAAATCGAGATGGGCCAAAGTGTGAATCCATGTCTCTGAAGATATAAACTCAAGAGCTGTCAAGACATCGAACCTCTCAAACAGGTGTGGCTCCCCTTTATACATGAACCGGAGATATGAGCGATCTAGAGAGATCAAGAGTGAGGCGTAAAACTCAAGCACCACGTCCTCACTATACCTCAGGGGCTGGGGTGATTGAATCTGACAGACTTGAGAGATAAGAGATATGCTCCTCCATGTCAAACCCAGCTCCTCTGCTCAATGCCTCCAAAGAACAGTGACGGTGAGCTGCAAACACAGAGCTCTTGCCCTTAGTGGCAAGTTGTCTCCTGTAGGTCTCGTAGATCCTTCGCTGGAGTACTGTCCAGAACTGACCAGCATTCGCATGCCTGCCAGCAGGGACCCAAGCAGTGAAGTCCACTCTTTGTCAAGTCGACCTCCTCAACGCTTCCTGGGACTCAGAGCTGCCAATCCTCAAAGCACCTGACCTTCTATGTGGAGGAACATCAACGTCTGCTGCAGCAAGAGCTCTGTCCCACTCAGGGTCGCCTGTCTGCTTCTTCTTCTTCTCAGGCTCTACGGCCTTGCCCTTCCCCTTCTCCTCTGAACTCGGTCTCTGCCTGCCCATTCTGCCAACTGTCATTGAAAGCTCAACTGCTAGAACCACTGACCAGCTGACACTGCAAGATAGGATTAAGAGCTTGGCTCTTAGCCCGTCCAAGAAACCACTAAACAGACTGAGACTTCTATACTACCGCTAAAACTGTCCTGACCCACTGTCCAACTGTCACTGCACCACATAGGATTAAAATATAGGTTGTAAGCACAAAAGGTGAGCGACTGTAAAAGAAGTCCTAGCGGTAGAATCAAGGACATATTACCGATCGAATAAAGCAAATGAGAGCAACGATGATATTGACAGACTAATGTCACAACTCATAATATAGGAATGCAAGCAAATTGTGACACTAGCGACAAGACACTCAGTGCCATACTAAAATATACAAGTAATAAACTCAATATGGCACTAAGTACTGTAATTAGTCAACAATTACGTCAATTGGCAATAAAAGGTGAGACTTTTATGCAATTTGTATCAATTTTTGCAATTAACTAACAAACAAGGCATGCGGGGCATTTCCAATGAAACAAAGGTGATAGAACTCAATACCCCGATGAAAAGAGCCGAAATCCGCCGAAGAAGTCACCAGAAGAGTAGCCGATCAACCCAAAATGAAAAGCCCACGAGAGTTTTAGAGGAGCATGGGTGTCGGATAGGAGAATCACTCAGTGAGGTGGAGAAAAGTCAGCGGCGAGCTCTGGCACGAGGCGCGACGGTGAGCAGCAAGACGTGGCGGCACGACGCTCAGCGACGAGGGCTGGAGCAGCGGCGGCTCTAGGACTGCGGCCTAGTGCGTGCTAGGGCAATCACGTGCGTGTGTGAGGACAGCGGAGATGTGCGGTGAGGCAGGGCAGCGGCGCAAAGTGCGGCGGAGGAGCGCGGCGGCACGGAGGCCCGAGGGAGGCGGTGCTCGGGGCATGGCGAAGGCAGGCAGGTGGTCGACGGTGACGGCGACAGAAAACACGCACGAAGAGAAGTGAACGGAGAAATCCATGTGCGGTTTAAATTAAAACAAATCAACGGCCGGATTTGATTTCAAAGAAAATGGATGGTCGAGATCGCGTGGATCAAGGAGATCACCGGACTGTCTAGTCCCGAGAGATTGTTCGGTGACTATGAAAGTCCAAACTGTCCGGTGTCTAGAGAATTCTAATTTCAAAGAGGCACCCGCTTCCTCTTCTAGTCACCGGACTGTCCAGTGATGTCACCGGAATGTTCGGTGTCTGTCCAATTCTGCCAAGTGTCTTGATCCAAAAGATATAGTCACCCGAATGTCCGGTGAAGGCGTCAAAATGTTCGGTGACCTCAAGGAATTGCAGAAACAAGAAATTCTTTCTAGACTTTAAGCGTCCTCGCTAAAGAACCAAACTAACACCACACTTGTCTATAAAAGGAACTCTCAAACACTCCTTTGCAAATAGATAACTCACGAAGAGTTTGGCATTTTCGCAAATCGCAATTAAGATCAAGCAATAAAAACCAAAGCGAGAAGGAGGCTCCAAAAAGGGAAAGTATGAACCCTTAGATCACGATCCACGTAAATAGATGTTAGATACCGTCAAGCACAGGGTTCAATGGGCATGAAGCTCACAATATTGCTTTGGTTACTCTTTGTGGAGTATGTGAATCCATATGGACAATGTAGTCACTTTCTCCATAGAGTATCACGCCTCCTCCGTGGTTCCTATTTGCAATGCATGCAAACAAGCTAGTCTAATGCAAGAGAATTTAAAGCATGCCATGTAGATGCAAGCAAATTAAGGACATTGCATAAAGAAATCTATTTGGTGGCAAGTTTGACCCATCTCAAGCTTATTCATCATATGCCTGCCGCTTTGCTTTGACATAGCCAAACCACCTTCTCAAGCTCTTCCCCCATGCATATGGATATCTTAAGTTGGTTAGGCATCGACCTAATTTTTTTTTGTTCTTTTCTTTTATCTTTTTACACATGATGCATGATAGTGCAAACATCTAGTCCACGGAGGAGTCCTATCTGCCATGCATTGCAAAAAAAGAAACCTACTCTACTATATACAAGAATAACCTCCTTGAAGAGTAGATTGGCGTTGTAGCTCGATCGACATGTGGTGGACTTTAAGAATCTTCAATTTGCTTCATAGTCCACCACCTAGACCCCTTCACTTCTTCTTGGGAACCCAAGAGAGTTTTGGCTTCCTCTCTCGATCCACGATCACCTTGAGGACTCATATCTTTTTGATTGTCCTTTTGTCATTTTGGCTATCGGAGCAGCTTGGCCTTCACTTTTCTATTCTTATCCCTGAAAAGCTTGTAGTGCACATCCTCATGGAAAAGATTAGCGTTAGGCATAATCTTAGGCTCGCTCACCTTGAGACAATCCTTAGAGCGGTGACCATCAAAGCAATACTTCTCACAATAGTAGTCATCCGCCATGAGCAGGACTATCCACTTGAGGATCTCATCTTGGTTACCAATGATGTTGATAGAGTAAGGATATGATCCTAAGCCCTTATGATTATGGTTGTTGATGAGGTTCTTGCTTAAGATTTTCTTTTAAATTTGCCTTTCTCTAGTAAGCTGCTCAAATGCATCCATCACGGCCTCTCTCTTTCCTCTTTTAGCTTCTTATATTCCTTCAAAATAGATGGCTCAAGAGTAGTGCTCTCTTTAGAGAGGGTTAGATCGCAAGAAGTAGAAGCTTCATTTAAATACTTAGGAGAGTTAAGGAGAGAGTCAAGATCAAGAGCTTCATGGGTGCGCACCAATGCATTATGCTTCTCACTTAGCTCTATGTGTTTCGCTTTGAGATCCTCATAGGACTCACGTAGAACACCATGAGAGTGTTTAAGTGCATTGAGCTCCCCCTCAAGCTCTCAAACTCGAAATAATGCCACTTCATGCTCCTTGGTCAGCACCTCGATCTTCTTGGACTTCTTGATGATAGTCTTGTTGGCCTTCTCGAGGAAGAGGACAAGATCATTGTAGCTCGGTCCATCATCTTCATCATCATAGCTCTCCTCTTCTTCCTCAAGATCATCTTCCTCATCAATGAAGCCCTCACAACTTCAGGCCATCAAACATAGCGGAGGTGGTGGTAGCTCATTGGTGGAGCTAGTCATGGCAATACCCGCGAGCTCTTCTTCACTTGAAGATGAAGAGTCCGAATCATCATCTGTGAGCCTCTCACCAACAATATAGGCTTTGTGCGGGGACTTCTTCTTACTCTTCTCTCCTTCTTGACAAAGAACTTCTTGAACTTCCTCTTTAGCTTGCGTTCTTCATCATCACTCTCACTAGAAGCTTTCTTCTTGCTCTGCTTCTTGGGCTTGGGACACTCCTTAGCAAAATGGCCTTTCTTACCACAATTGAAGCACCCGGAGTTCCTCTTGAAAGATGAGAGTCTTCCCTTGCGAAATAGCTTCATCATCAAGAGCGCAAGATCCTCGTTATAACTCTCCTCATCCTCATCTTTCTCCACCTTCTTCTTGTTCTTGCCATTGAGTGATTCTTGATCTACTCTTAGGGCAAGATTCTTGGCCAATTGAGAGTCGGTGGAGCTGCCCAATATATATCCTTCATAGACCGTGAGCTTGCCTAGCATGACGTCAACGGTGAGAGTAGCCAAGTTGGCTTGAAAGAGACACGTGACGATGGAGTTGTAGCTTGGCGATAACATTCTCAAGAGCTTTCTTATGAGCTTCACATCATCAATTTTGTCCTTGAGGCCCAAGGCATTGATTTCCTCCATCATTATATACAAACGAGAGTAAACATCATTAGCTTTTTCTTGAGGTTGCATGGTGATGGAATCATATTTGTTCTTAAGAACATAGTAACGCTCTTCTTTGGCCTCAGAGGAGCCCTCATGGATGTTTTGCAATTGGGTCCTTATCCCATGTGCGATGGATGATGCATTGATTCTAGAAAAGACATTTTTAGAAATGCATCCAAACATGGCATTCTTGGCCTTAGCATTGTATTTATTAAAAATGGGATCAAGTCTCTCATTTTTATTTGTAGCATTTCTTGTAACTTGCCATACTTTTTCATCGATTGACTCTAGGTAGGCTTGCATGCGTGCCTTCCAATAAGAGTAATCGTCCCCATAAAAAAGGGCAGAGTCTTTGTCCCGTTCGACATCCTTACTCTAGGTGGTGAAGCCCGAAAATGAGCACTTGGCTTTGATACCACTTGTAATGATCAAGGACACCAAGAAGAGGGGGTTGAATCAGTTGACTTATTGTACTAATATCGCTACGAACTAAAACTACAAGACCTGACCATAACAGAAGCAAAACTAAACAAGTCTAGTAGGCCAAGACCCCTAACATAGCTAGTGATAAGGAAATAACAACAAGCAAGCACTAGCACGATAGCCACCAAGAGCAATCAAAGAACAACCTATCACACTGCTTAAATGGTAAGTAAATGCGGTAAGTAAAGAGAGTGAGATAGAGAGTGCTCAGTGATTTTTTCTCGAGGTCTCAGAAGGTAGGCGCCTTCTCCTAATCCTCGTTGGACCACTCCCGTCGAAGTGTCAATCCCTCCCGTCATTCTCGGAATGATGCTTACAAGGGTACGCTTCACTTTCGGAGTGAAGACACCGGCAGCCCGGCTGTCGCACACAATACCTAAGCGCTAGAGCAAGCCTCTAAGGCTTGGGTGCTCTCTCTTGGTGTCCCTTTCGAGCGGGAGACCTAGAACCGCGTACAAACTTGGCGACATCTTCTACAATCTCCTCGAAAGCTTGATCACCGACTCCTAGTCGGTGTAGGCTGCCCACACCAAGAGTAATAGGCAAAGATCACTCCTCTCAAGCCCTATAAGCTCTAGAAGTGGATGAATGCTTCCTATTACTCCCTTACTAGCACCAAAAATCTCGAATCTTGCAATCTGCTCTCTTGATGGTGTCTCTTGTCCTCTCACAACTTGGCTCCAGCAATTTTGATCAGGGGCTAACTAAAAAATGTTCTCCTCTACGGTTTAAATAGGCTCTAAGCCCAGAAATAATCGTTGGGACATGATGTCATAAAGCTGACTGCTTTATGCAATCACCGGACTGTTCGGTGACTGGACCACCGGACTGTCCGATGACTCTTCTTCCTGCTCGGCCTGAGAAACACTCTATTTGAAATCTATTCTATAGGACATCGGACTGTCCGATGCATACCTTCACCGGACTATCCGATAACTTCCACTTTTCGACTCCCAGAGACATCTTCTCTTGACTTCAGCTTCTGGCTCACCGGACTGTTCGGTCATTGCACTGATGGACTGTCCGATGACTGCTCTACGTCGACTCTAGAGAGCATCTCTCTCTGGACTAGCTCCTCCAAAGTTCATCGGACTATCTGGTGACCTCACCGGACTGTCTGGTGACTGTGTCTTCAGCTGGTTCTTGAGCTCCGGTCTTCAACTTCGCTTACTCTGCCATATTTAGTGTTTTCTAAGGATCTAAGGAGGATTCGCACCCTCTAACGCTTGTATTACAGGAGACAAATGACCTTACCCCCTTAATAGTATCGGCGTTCCTATGGACTCTCTACCTAGTCTTTAGCCTTGGTCCTCCGATGCCCGGAAACTCATCTTCTAGGGGTCGTTCTTGTCATCCACCGAGGAAGCCCACCATATTGATATAGAATTAGCAGGATGGTACCTACAACACAACTGTTACCTATGGTTGTTCATTCAGTCACCAAAATGAATTCATACCTTTTAGGGGACTTCAAATGTCATGAAGCTTACAGATGTTTGGGATGAGGAGTGGGCTACCAGCAACGAATCACATGTCAGTTTGTTGGAGCAGTTATCTAAAAGAGGAGACTGCTTGAGTGCTGAAAATAGCAAGCTACTTGCTACTAATCTAGACAATGCTCATGTGTTCACCAAGGTCAACTGCAATCACATTCTCATGGAGTTGGGCAGTGGAGTTGGGCAGAGGTGCTGTCGATGGAATGTTCAACGAATTTCCTAGCAAGATAATGATGAATGAGGAGATATTATTAGACTGTAACTTTGATGTTGGTATGTTGGATCAGCTAGCATGACATGGAGACTACATGGTCAGGGAGCCGAGGAAGCCAACAGTGGAACCATTATTCTGAAACTTGATGTGGGTGTTGCAGCCAAAGAGGGTGAAGAGTTAATCGATGAAGTCTCAAATACAGAAGAGTATGGAGTTACTTATGAGGATCAAGTGTATGATAGTATGCACATGAAGAGCTTCTATTTTCTAATGGCATGGAGATTATTTTCTGCTGGGCTTGGAAACGAGACCATGTATATATCTTTCATGCTCACGGGATTACCATCCTGGTTGTGTCGCGATGTCAGTTTGAAGAACAAGATAAAACCAATCTTGACAAGGTCAAATCATCCAATTTTTGCAGTTGTACTTCAAAAATAAGTTATTTGAGAATTGGAAGATACCTGAGGAGGCAATGGGATCCAAGAATTTTGGGGTAGAGAGCATTTTCCATGGCCATTGGACTGATCATGATCAATTTTGAATTATTTTCTCAAGAGGGCCAAACAGAACTTCTTTGCGCTGTTTTTGCGAATTCAACATCACACCTGCATACTTGGATGTCTATCCGGATTATTCATTGCTCAAAATGTGAAGAATGTCAGCAGCAAGACCTGGGAGATGAAATATCAAGGTTTAGAAGCAATTCTGTTAAAAGGACCATATGCAGAAAGAATGTGCTACTTGTTGATGCTAATATATTTATCTTGCTTATCTTGTGCATCATTCTGCCCTGGGATCCAGGTAGTACTAAACTCACTTTGCATAATGATAGTGCTGACTGCCTAAGTGCCAAAAATCTTGAGAAGGAATGGACACTGAGAATGAACATATGGGAGCCTGTTCTGCTGATCAGCGTGTTGCTTGAGGACAATCAACATTTCGGCCGGGTGGGAGTGTAACACGATTCATGTTGCTGGGCTGGTCCATATGCCACCAAGGTCCAGCCCATGACCCAACTCTGAATCAGCTGGTATACAAGGAGAGGCAGCAGCATCGTGGAGGCAGAACAGAAATTCAGAAACGGAGTTATCCCCTTCACTGGTCATCTTCCTCATGGAGGTGCTGGCCCTGGTCAGAGCTCGTCGTCCGCCTCGCTCGCCGGCGACGCCCTGTCCACGTGCTCACATCCCGGTGCAAGCTTCCCGGCGGCCACGGGCTGTGACAGAGAAGTTTCCTCCGGAGGTGTCCGGGCTGTTCGCGTCGTGGGCGGCCAAGAGGCGCATGCTGGAGGTGATCCACGAGGAGTTCGAGGCGGAGTGGGAGCTGCCAGAGGAGATTGGCCTGCCGTGGGACGACTGCGACAGTACCGACACGGACGGCGCAGTGGGAGCAACGACGACTACGTAGGATGATCCAGATTGAGCTGGAGGAGGACAGCCTCCTCGAGATCGGTATCTTCAGTTGCCGGTGATGGCCGGACATGCTGCCTAATCTTCTTCTTCGTTGGATTAAATATTGACTCTTTGTTTGGGTCTTCACAAAAACTTTTCAGATAAAATATAAGGCGTATGGATTGGGGTTGTTCTTCTGCTTATTTTCTCTAGATGCACGGCTTGCTCCTATATACATATAGGATTATGATGATGAGACACTGAACGATTTGGCAAATACCGATGCACACATTCTATTTCCTCCTATGAGATAATACTGTCATGTTTTGGTTTCAAAATCTCATGACAAATTAATAAGTTAGGCTGTTTATTGCCGTACCCTATTTCTGAGATACACTAGACAACATGTATAATCTCTGGATCAGTAGCTGATACGCGCGATCACAATATAATGTTATACAGAAGCATTACTTAAAAAAATACATTACCTTATACAGACCTTTAGCAGCTAAACAATTGGACTACTATTGTCCAAAGCCACATAGCCAGCTAGAGGCGAAGCAGACAGCGGAAACAATGATGAACACCACAAGCAGACTTACGCAATCTTCTCCTTCTTAAACCACGAATGCAAACGAGTGAGTACATAAGGTACTCAGCAAACCCTAACACTAAACAAAGGATTAAAATATATGTATACCTGGTTATAGCAAGGGTTAAAGCTTACGGTTTATTTTGCAACAAGCAAATTTTATGCAAGGTTCACTACAGGAGATTTTTAAATCAGAGGAAAATAACTCCTTTATTGTCCATATTTTAGTTGGGTGGACCTGGGGGAGAAATTCATCAATCCCACCAGCTCCCAAGTTTTAGATGGGCTTTTCGACACAAAGTCACAACAGCCTGGCACAAAGCCTTCACTCTCGAGAACACGGACAACTACTACCCAATCAGACATCAAGGATATATAGAGAGACTAATCATTGAAGCTCAAGATAAAAATATGTCACAACCAGTGACAACGAACTTCTTGGAAAGATTTTTACACTCTGCAGAGGTTGTACATTTTACCTTCAGGCCATGAACTCTTGATCATGGGAGCCACATGATGCTCACCTCACCTCCTCCGTCCATCCCCGCAAAGCCCACTCCGGAAGTGATCAAGGGTTACAACTCCAAAATGGTAAGCCTTTAGCGAACCATACGGCTACATACATCACCGCATGTCCACCCTTGAACTCACGTGCTCTACTAGCCTTCAAGTGGCTCAAGCAGAAACGCCAAAGAGTAGGGTAAGTCCTGCTTATGATAGGTTCTGTGGTCGCACATAAATCACCAAGTTGAGGTCCAACGAACCGGTCCTTATGCGGCTAGGGCGAGCACTTTCATCCACCGAAGGTGGATACCAACAAGCACATAGCTAAACCACGTGTACACAGCTAATCCATACGCACATAACTAATCACTGAACCCCAAGCACATAGCACAAGCCTCGCCCCCCAACCAAAAAACACCCATTCTTCTTCACCTAGCACCAGTTGTTCTATCACCCATCTCACTTTATTTTACTCACACCACCAAACTCATTTTAACTCATTTTATAATAAATAGATGTTTGTATATATATGTGTAAGAGGGTGTGGTGATGCGGAGCATCGCGATAAAAAGGTTCCTAAGCTTTCTAGTAGCAAGGGATTGAAGCGATTCATTAATTACTTAATGATGATGACCTAGGGATAACAAGGACAAGTGTTTAAACAGGGCATGAAAGGAATTAAAGTACTTAATTGCCTTAAATTTGGCATAAGTACTTATAACAGCCACAAATAGGACAATAACTACTCAATGTTTTAAAAGTAGTAAAATAAGCAGATGCAAGTATTACGGTCATATAGGAGCATTGCAAAACATAGGATAAACATGGTCAAGGAGATAGAGCTTGCTTGCAACTCGTTTTATTTAATCTTCGAAGTACCAGTACCCTAGCTCTTCCTCAAAGTCCGAGTCTTGAAGCTTGGTCTTGACGTCTGGGTCTTCAGGCTTTTCTTCGATCTCTGACTCTTCCTCGAACTCAGCACTTCGATCTCTGACTCTTCCTCGAACTCAGCATTTTTTACACTGTAAACACGCCTAATAATACTACCGCAAAAGAACAAAGCTTGAGGAGAAGCAATTTAGATCTAAAAACTTGGAATAAGATCCAGCCAGACTTCAGGAGCAAATACTGATGACAAAAAGCATGCACGAGGCAATGACTACTATGTTAAATTATTATGAAGGGTTTGTTATATGATGCATGTAAAGCTATAGGGTTTAGCGTGCATATTCATAGAAAAGTCCGGATGCAAGGTGTGTATACTTTTTGGGGTGTCTTGTGTGAGTAGTAATTCTACTGGGGTATGATCCAATATAAGAGCATATGATGAGGACATAAAGTGCAAAAGTGTGGTATTATAATTATTTCTAACTTAATGGTATTTGCTACAAGTTAGCGATTAGTTGTTAGGTTCATTTTAGATGACATTTATTTATGCTCTAGTGGTATGCAGTGTAAGTGTATGATGTGTCGCAGTTTAATACTTACCCTCTAATATGCAAGTATTTATGAATTTTTAAATTATTATTATTATTATTATTATTAATGTTTAAAGTGAATAGTGATTGTTGCATGCATGTGTATGCAGAGATACATGGGGCGGTTTTATTTGTGTAGGGTAAAGCTATCGGCAACACTAGCATCGGTTGCCAATTGTAGTGTTGCCGATTGGTGGGATGCATCATGTTCAATTTAATAATATTTTAATTTCTAATAAATTATAGATCTTCCAGTGATTAAGATTAGTTAAATGAGTCTACTTATAGAATTAGAATATTTAAACTTCTGTGTGATATGTTCATTTATACATGATAATGCAAGGTTAAGGGCACTACCAATGAATGATTAATTATTTTGATTTCATCTTTATAATTTAATTATTAAGATAATGAGTGACATCTATACTAAAGCGAGCTAAAGAGGTAGGATGCTCACTATAACTAGTATGATATTATTTCTAAGAATAAACCACATTAGAGGATTTGCAATAAAATCAATAAAAACCAATAAAGATCCTGAAGTAATTAAATCAAGTAAACTCCAATAAAATGAATCATTAAGAAAGCCATAATAAATAGAGATAATATGAGGTTTGGAGGGTTGATGAGGAGGAGCTTGAGCTTATGATTCCGACGGTGAAAGAATCGTCAGAATCGGAGCTAAGATCAAGAAGTTATGGCTATTTGAAGGTGTATGGAAGCTTTGGGACTTACTTGTAAATAATAGAAAAGTCACAGGGAGCTATTCGTGATTATTAGAAAGGTTACAAGGGACCTATATGTAACTTTCTAATAGATCAGGGTGCTAAGTGTAAAATATTTAGGACTAATTCAAAATTTAAGAAAAGGCCAGGGGTATTTGTAAGCTTATTAGGCTTAAACATAATTTTATAGAACCGCAGGGGCTTAGATGCAAAAAGTATTTTTCTGTAATTTATGGAATTATTTTTCTATGGGAAAAGGTTGAGGAAAACATTTCTGTGTGCAAAAAATAGGATGTGTGTAGCATTTTACTAGGATGACAGTGGGGCTGAGGTTTGTTTCTTTTATTTTTATTATAAAAGCAACTGGTTTAATCTGAGCCTTTGGATCTTGGGTGAGGGGCTGAGATTTAAAGGAGCGCGTGTAAAGATATGGGCCATCGATCTTGGATGGAACGATGGGGTTTTAAAATAACTTAAGAGGGAAGGAGCTACTAATCTTGACTGTTGATCTAAGATCGGACGGTGCAGGCCAGACGGCGAGCCTGGCGGCCACTGGAGCAAAGGCCACGGCGGCGCTGTGGCCGACGCACCACCGGAGAAGGATCCGGACTACGGGGCACGAGAGACGACGGGAGTTGAGAAAAATTGGAGAGGAGCTAATGGCTCACTCACCTGTCGGGTTTGACCGAAATCTGCCGGAGAAACGACAGGAATACGTTGCCGGTGAGATCGAACGCTAACACGAACACACAGGAATACACAAAGTGTTTTGTGCTGCCGAAAGCTGCTGTGTTTTCAGTTCTCTGTTGTTGAATTTATGCAGAATGGAATACAACGATCGTGGCCAACTACTCACCCGATATATGCGCCATGCAACTCGAACGACGGATGCATGGTGCGAGACCCGCTCACGTGCGAATATGCACACGTCTGAGCTCTAAACTCACGCACAGCCACTTGATCATGCGGATGACTCGCTAAACAAATGGACTGAACAAAAAACAAAACGAACAAGTATTATTCTAACATTCTCCCCCTAAGACTTGTTCGTGCTACTGATTAAAGTTGAAGACACCAACTCGCTCCTTTAGCTCCTGGAATCTGATCCATGCCAAAGGCTTTGTTAACAAATCAGCCAGCTGATATGCCGAACATACGAATTCAACGTCCATTCTTCCCTCGCCCACACACTCCTGAACGAAGTGGAACTTGATCCGGATATGATTGAAGAGTTCATGGTGGACAGGATTCTTGATGAGTGCAATCGCAGACTGATTGTCTACTTTCAGTGATGGTGCCTTCTCTGGCACTCCTAGGATCTCACTGAGCAACCTGGCCAGCCAAACACCCTGGCAAGCTGCAGCCGTCGCTGCTACATACTCTGCTTCACATGACGATAGCGCTACCACCTTCTGCTTCTGGGATTGCCAGGTGATAGGGCTCTGTCCTAGGAAGTAAAGCACTCCGGAGGTGCTTCTGCTGTCATCTACATCTCCCCCGAGATCACTGACACTATACCCCAACAACTTCAGCTCTCTAGGCTTGCCTCTGTTGTACCTCACGCCATGACCACGCATGCCTGCGATGTAGCGGAGGGTGTGCTTGACAGCTGCCTGATGGTCTTCCCTTGGATCAGCCAAGAAGCGACTGACATAGCTCACAGCAAACGCCAAGTCAGGCCTTGTGTGCACAAGGTACCACAGTGCACCAACAGTACTGCGATAGCTAGTAGCATCCACACAAGAACAATCACTTTTCTTGCTGAGTTTGAGCTTGGCTTGCATTGGAACAGAACATGGGTTGCACTCTGCCATGCCTTCCTTCTCCAACAACTTCTGTGCATAAGCTGTCTGCCGAAGTGAAATACCACAGGAATCTTGACATACCTCAATACCAAGATAGTAGGAGAGCTGACCCAGATCACTCATGCGGAACCGTTCCAGCATCTCCTGCTTGAACAGCTTGATGTCATCGTCGACGGGTCCGGCAATCAGCAGGTCGTCGACGTACACTCCCACCACAAGTGGCCTGCTTGCTGTATGCCGTGTATAGACAGCATGCTCGTGGTTACTCCTGACAAAGCCAAGTGAGTTGAGGCTGGCGTACAGCGCTTTCTTCAGTTTCAAGACTTGATCTTCCTTTCTGATGGAGAACCCCGGCGGCTGGCGTACATCCTCAGCTAAGTCTCCATTCAGGAACGCAGATTTTACATCCATATGATGGACCCGCCAATCTTCATGTGCAGCAACGGCAAGGATTAGCCTCACCACTCCAACCTGGCTACCGGAGCAAATACTTCTTCAAAGTCGACGCCGCGCTGTTGGACGTACCCCTTGGCGACGAGGCGGGCTTTGTGTTTGACGATGTGCCCGCGCTCATCCCGCTTCACCTTATAAACCCACTTGAGTCCGATTGCTCGGTGCCCCAACGGGAGGTCACTGATGGCCCAAGTGTCGTTGTCCTCGATCGAGCGTAGCTCCTCGATCATTGCTGATCTCCAGCATGTTTCTTGTTCGGCTTCAGCAAACGTGGCTGGTTCCTCCGCACTCACCACATGGAGCTCATCTTGATAGGACCGTGGTGCCAACCCCAGCACAACAGCATCGCAGAGAATGTTGTTCATCCTGTGAAAACGAAGTGGGGCATCATTGTGATCAGCATCAAGGTCTACCTCTGACCCAGGTGGAGTAGCGAACAGAGGTGGCTCTGGCTCAGGCACATCTGGAGCAGGGGCTGCCGGTGCAGGTTCTACTGACTCATCCCTCTGGCCGTGCTCGAGTACAAGCTCTCTGGTGGTGGTGAACTCGATGACAAAAGGCTTGGTGCTGTCAATCACCTATTCTCTTTCTTCCTTGCCCTAGCTCCACTCGGCGAGTTCGTCGAAGATAACATCTCTGGACACGTGAACGTGCCCAGTGATCGGATCATAGGCACGATAGGCCTTAGACCCAGGTTCGTACCCCACGAATATCATCTTCTGACTTCGATCATCAAGCTTCTTAAGGTGCGGACGAGTGTCGTTGACATAAACAATGCAGCCGAAAGTCCTCAGATGATGTACTGCTGGTTTCTTGCCGCATCAGGCCTCAATCGGAGTCTGCCCCTCCAAGCTCTTCGTCGGTGATCTGTTCAGAAGGTAGACGGCCGTCGTCACAGCCTCCCCCCAGAAATAGCCCGGCAGATTCTTCGCCTTCATCATGCTGCGGGCAGTGGCAACGACAGACTGGTTCCGCCGCTCCACGACACCGTTATGTTGCGGTGAATAAGGTGCCGTGAGCTGACGACGAACCCCAGTCTGCGCACAGTGCACGGTGAAGTCCGATGAGGTGAACTCACCCCCGCGATCAGTGCGGAGGCAGCTCAACTTCCGCCCAGAATATGCCTCTGCTGCAGCGCGAATGCGCTTGATCGCTTCTGGTGCTCGATCCTTGGACGCCAGGAGTTCAATCCACTTGAACCTGCTAAAATCATCAACGAGCAGTAAAAAAATACTTCTTTCCACCCGGCGTCGTCGGCGTGATCTGGCCACATAAATCACCGTGCACCAGCTCCACGACACGACTTGCTCGATGCTCGGTTTGCCCTGGGAACGAGGTGCGGCGATGCTTGCCGACGATGCACCCATCACAGAGCTGATCAACTTGTTCCACTGGTGGCAGGCCACGCACCAGCCCTTCCAGCGTCATCTTCCGCAGCGCCGGGAAGTTGAGATGTCTGAAGCGCGCGTGCCATCTCCAAGCATTCTCATCAGCTCGCGCAGAGAAACAGACCAGCTGTGCGATGGTGAGGTTGAGCACGTATAGCCGATTTGTTGCTCTCGCAATCTTGGCTAGCAGCTGCCCTGCTGGATCACGAATACGCATGAAACCACCATCCGCAGATACCTGGTATCCACTCTCGTCAAGTTGACCCACGCTAATGATGCTCATTGTCAACTTGGGGATGTAATAGACGTCGGCGAAGGCGCGATGCTCCCCGTTCTTGCAGCTGTAGAGGACAGTGCCGCAGCCTTCGATCCCCACGACAGAGCCATCGCCGAACTTGACTGTGTCATAGATGCTGGTGTCGAGGTCGACAAAGACGCTTCAGACACCTGTCACGTGGTTCGTGGCGCCAAGAACCCAGCGTCCGTGCTGCTGCTCCCCCGCCTTCCTGACCTGGGCGAATACTTTCTCTTCCACGAGGTGTACAGCTTGTCTTGAATGAGCTGCAGTCGTGGTCAGCGGCGCGGCTTGATGGAGTAAAGGTGCTAGCGCCGATGATGGTGGTGGCTGGGGCGATGTCACCGACGATGCCGGCGTCAGCGACGGAGCAGATTGCGTCACGGACGCCACTGCGAGAAGCAACGACAACTCATCTTCCTAAGCAACATGGGCCTGTCCCGACTTCTTCTTGGACCTACAATCTTTGGCCCAATGGCTGATCTTACCACAGTTTCTGCAGACATCTTTGGACACGTCGCGGCCGGCTTGCTCGTCGCGCCCATTGCTCGTACCACGCCCTTTGCCTCTGCTGCACCCCTTGCCACGGCCGCGGCCGCTGCTGGATCCATCACGTGCTCCCTCCTGCTCACGAGTCTTCATGCGGGCGAGCCACTCGTCTTCAGTCAGAAGAAGACGGCCAGCGCTGTCCCTGGTGGGCGACGAGGTGGTCTTCTTTCTTTGCTCCACAGCACGCAGATGGCCTGTGGCCTCCTCTATCGTCATCGTGTTCAGATCGAGGAGTCTCCACGGATATGGCCACCTGCTCCAGGTTCTCCGGAACCGAGTGCAAGAGCTTCTTCACAATCTCCTTGTCAGAGATGTCATCACCAAGGACACGCAGCTGGCTGGTGAGTGTGGTGAGACGGAGCGTGAAGTCCTCGACGCCTTCTTCGGGCTTGAACATGAGATCCCTAAATTCTCGGCGAAGCTTCTCGGCGTTGACTTCCTTCACACGCTCGCCGCCAACCCGCACAGCCCTGATCGCCTCCCATGCGTCGAAAGTGGTCTCCTTGACGGCGAGACCCGCTTGCATTTCCTGCGGAACAGCCCGAAGGAGCGCAGCAAGGGCACTGCAGTCTTCCTGGTACGAACCGAGTCCGGTGTTGACGACGTCCCATAATCCGGCTGCCTGCAGGTTCACCATCATCACCAGCGACCAATTTGAATAATTGGTGCGTGTGAGCATGGGATACATCACGGAGGTAGCCGCCTTCTCAACCACCCGCTCAACAACGAACTCCAGCCCATCTCCTCGGCGACAAGGACGACGCGGCGGCAGAGACGGTGAGTCGCGGCGGAGATCACGCACGGGCGTCCTCCTACCCTGCTGGCGCCCTGGTGCAGACATGGCGTATGGACCGCTAAACAGCTCTGATACCAAATGATAGAAATCTGCCGGAGAAATGACGGGAATACGTCGCCGGCGAGATCTAATGCAACACAAACACACAGGAATACACAAGTGTTTTGTGCTGCCGAAAGCTGCTTTTCAGTTCTCTGTTATGTAGAATGGAATACAACGATCGTAGCCAACTACTGACCCGATATACGCGCCATGCAACTCGAACGACGGATGCATGGCGCGAGACCCGCTCACGTGCGAATATGCACACGTCTGAGCTCTAAACTCACGCACAGCCACTTGATCATGCGGATGACTCGCTAAACACATGGACTGAGCAAAAAACAAAACGAACAAGTATTATTCTAACAGGGTTCTAGCATCCGGAAACCAGCGAGGGCGGCTGGCGACAGGGACTGGCGGCAGCGTGAGGCTGCGCTTGCAGAGGTGAGGCAGGGAGCTTGACGGAGAGAAACAGAGCGGCTGGGGAGCACCACGGCCGCTCGGAGCCTGAGGCGTGCTCCTTTGGACTGGAGGAAGATCAAGGGCGGCCGACGGCGTGAGCCGGCGGAGGCTCATGGCAGCGCTTGCCGAGAGAGGCCGAGGGTCTGCCGAAGGGCCTCGGTTTTTTAGGGGAAACAGAGAGGAGGACTGTGGGGTGCTGAAATGAGAGAAAAGGAAAGGGGAAAGGCCTCACTGATGGCAAATTTTGGATTGAGGCTACAGCGGCTGGAGACGAGGCAGAGGATCGAACTTTGACAAATTTCGGGGTGTGCGTGTGAGCTCAGGGTGGGGAGCAGCTTTTATAGGCAGAGTGAGCGGGAGAGTGCGAAGTGAGACCAAGAGAGGGTAAGCTACCAGGGCATTGCTGGAATTTTGCCGGCATCGAGCTGGCACATGGCATGACCAGGGTTCCGGGATTTGATGGCACAAGGTCGCGTGGCAGCGAGGATGGGACATGGCGGTTAGCGACATGATGTGTCGAGCGGCGAGACCCGCAGTCATGGCGGCAATGTTTACGGCCTGCGGCTAGCTTGCTGACGGTGGCGAGCCGTGGCTGGTCGCGGAATTCTGGTGAAACGACGGCGCATGGTAGCACGATGGCTGTTAGAGTTCGCCGGAAGCGATCGATTCCGGCAAACTCTGACAAGTGGCATCAGAGCCGTTGCGTTTCGAGGGCGCAATGTCAGCTCCAGGACGGCAGCAGGGAGGAGGGGGCTCGCCTCCGCAGGATCATTGCCGCGATTAGCCATCTCCGCCGCCGCGGCGTCCTCGTCGCCGAGAAGGGCGGGAGATTGTGGTCGAGCGGGTGATCGAGAAGGCATCGAGCTCCGTCGTGTACCCCGTCCTCACCCGCACCAATTACATGGAATTGTCGTTGGTCATGATGGTGAACCTCCAGGCGGCAGGCCTCTGGGAGGTCATCAGGACTGGCAACGGCACATTCCAGGAAGATCGGAGTGCTCTCTCTGCGCTGCTACGAGCTGTCCCACAGGAAATGCAAGCGGGTCTCGCTGTCAAAGAGACCGCCAGGGAAGCTTGGGCAGAGATCAGAGCACTGAGAGTTGGCGACGATCGTGTGAAGGAGGCGAACTGGCATTCAAACTCGGAGAGAGTGTTGAAGATTTCGCATTGCGTCTCACGACTCTCGCGAACCAGCTGCGGGTCCTCGGAGATGATGTGGCGGAGAAGGAGGTCGTCAAGCGCCTACTGCACTCAGTCCCTGAGCCATTGGAGCACGTGGCGATCTCAATCGAAACCCTTCTTGACCTGAGCGCAATCTCTCGATCGAGGAGGCTACAGGTCGCCTGCGCGCGGTCGAGGAAAGGAAGAAGACGACTAATCCGGTCACAGATGGGAGCGGAAGGCTGCTCCTGACCGAGGAGGAGTGGATGGCTCGCCTGAAATTACATGAGCAAGGCGGATCAAGTGACAGTGGCCACGGCGGGTGAGGCAGAGGCCGCGGCAGAGGAAAAAGGAGCGCCGGCGATAGGAACCGCGATTCGAGTTCGCATGACGGGCCGTGGCGTGCTGGGCTAAATGACGTCTGTCGAAGCTGTGGCAACATTGGACACTGGGCCAGGGATTGCCACTCGAAGCCCAAGAATGAGGCTCAAGCCCATCACGTGAAAGAAGAGGAGGCCTCTCTGTTGGCAGTTGAGGCGAAGCCGATAGTCCAGATTGAGGCGGCTGAGAACCCTGTGAGCGCGGCGCCGGCGGTCGAGAAGCACTTGGTGCAGGAGACGGCCCTCGCTGATCTCACGGCCGGGGAGGACAGCAGCGCTTCCCGATAGGTCATCGACACCGGCGCGTCAAATCACATGACCGGTGTCCGCGGTCAAGTTCGCCGATGGGTCGGTGGTGCACATAGAAGGTTGCAGGACAATTCTCTTCATCGGCAAGACAGGGGAGCGGATCGCCTTCAACGGCGTCTACTTCATTCCCAAGCTCAAGACAAACATCCTCAGCGTCGGCCAACTCGACGAGCTGGGGTTCTGGACAAGCACCCGCGGCGGGGTGATGCAGATCTGAGATCAGCAGGAGCGCCTCCTGGCCAGCATCACCCGAGGCCCCAACCGTCTCTATGTGCTCGAAGCCACGCCAGCACGTCCAGTGTGCCTGTCTGTGAAGAGTAAGAAGGAGACATGGCGCTGGCACGCTCATCTAGGACACCTGAATTTCCCGGCAATGAAGAAACTGGCCAGTGAGGAATGGGTGCGAGGACTCCCACAGATTCAGCAAGTGGAACGCCTGTGTGAAGGATGTATGGCCGGGAAGCAGAAGAGGACTCCATTCCCTGAGCAAGCGGAGTATCGAGCGAAGAAGCCACTGGAGCTGGTTCATGGCGACCTGTGTGGACCCATCACTCCCATGACGCCTAGTGGTAAGAAATTCTTCCTACTCCTTGTTGATGATGCGAGTAGATTCATGTGGATAGAGCTGCTCCCATCCAAATATTGTACTCTGGAGGCAATTCAGCGGATTCAGAGTGAAGCAGAGGCAGTTTCAGGGGAAAAGTTGAGGTGCCAACGTACTGACAGGGGTGGTGAATTCAACTCAAACACCTTTGCAAAGTATTGTGCCGAAACCAGAGTGCGTCGCTAGCTGACAGCTTCATACTCTCCGCAGCAGAATGGCGTGGTTGAGAGGAGGAATCAGTCAGTAGTAGCGGCAGCTCGATGCTTGCTGAAGGCCAAGAACTTGCCTCGCTACTTCTGGGGAGAAGCTGTAACTACAGCCGTCTACCTGCTAAATAGGTCACCAACAAAGAGTGTCTCAGGTATGACACCGTTTGAAGCTTGGTTTGGTAAGAAACCTGCGATTCATCATCTTCGTACTTTTGGGTGTATTGTGTATGTCAAGAACACTGTGCCTCATCTGAAAAAGCTTGATGACCGAGGGGCAAAGATGATCTTTGTTGGATACCAGCCTGGAACTAAAGCGTACAGAGCATATGATCCAAGGACACGGCGAGTTCATGTGACTCGTGATGTCGTGTTTGATGAGGATGCAATGGGTGTGCGAAGTTAGTTCAGAAGAACATGAGCAAGAGCCCTTCATCATTGAGTACTACACCACTGCAGAGTACTCAGAGATGCCAGATGAAGAAGTCGAGCCAGCAGCACCACCCACAGCAGCAAGAACACCATCTCCTGCTCTAGCACAACTGCCTGTGGAATTCAGCTCATCACCAAGCAAAGAGCCAGATCTGGATGCTGACCATGAAGATGATGTAGCTCCTCATTTCAGAAAGATGGACAACATCTTGGGGCCAGCAGTACCAGGTGTTGCACCACGTTTTGTTCAAGAGGAACTCAATGTGGTGAGTGCAGAAGAGCCTGCCACACTTGCTGAGGCAGCTGAAGAACCAAGCTGGAGAACTGCAATGGTAGAAGAGTTGAAGTCCATAGAAGACAATGACACTTGGGTTGTCACTGATCTTCCACCAGGACACAAGGCCATTGGCTTGAAATGGGTATACAAAGCCAAGAAAGATGAGCATGGCAGGGTGCTGAAGCATAAAGCATGCTTGGTTGCGAAGGGTTTCATTCAGAAATAGGGGATAGACTTTGAAGAGGTCTTTGCTCCTGTAGCAAGGATGGAATCAGTGAGACTGATCCTTGCAATGGCTGCCCATGAGGGATGGAGAGTGCATCACATGGATGTCAAGTCAGCTTTTCTAAATGGGGGCCTAGAAGAAGAAGTGTATGTTCGACAGCCACCAGGTTTTGCAATAGGCAGAGAAGAGCAGGTCCTTAGATTAAAGAAGGCACTCTATGGTCTTCGACAAGCTCCATGGGCCTGGTATTCCAAATTGCATTCCTCACTTCTCTCTCTTGGTTTTTCTCGAAGTGATCATGAACATGCTGTGTATACTCGATACAAGGCAAGCAGACCCCTGGTGGTTGGGGTGTATGTGGATGATCTGCTTATTGCAGGTGCTGTTGATGAAGATATCAGCCAGTTCAAAGAGGAGATGCTTCAGAGGTTCAGAATGAGTGATCTGGGCTTGCTCATTTATTACCTTGGTATTGAGGTTCGACAGGAGGATGGGAGCATCACATTGCGACAATCTGCTTATGTCCAAAGGCTGCTTGAAAAGGCAGGTATGGCAGAGTGCAACTCATGTCACATTCCTATGGAGCCCCGACTGAAATTGTCGAAGACTGGACTAAGAAGCTGGAAGATGCGACGGAGTATCGTAGCCTGATTGGAGCACTAAGGTATTTAATTCACACCCGTCCAGACTTAACATATTCTGTGAGCTTTGTGAGCCGGTTCATGGCAGAGCCGTGTGAGGAACACATGGCTGCGGTGAAGCATATTCTCAGATATGTTGCTGGAACAAGAGATTTTGGGCTCACATACCAGAAAGGAGTAGCAGAGGAGCTGCAGCCGCTGGGTTACAGTGACAGTGATCTCGGCGGAGACATTGACGACAGCCGAAGCACATCAGGTATATTCTTCTTCTTGGGAAAGAGTCCTGTCTCATGGCAATCACAGAAGCAGAAGTCAGTTGCACTATCTTCCTGTGAAGCTGAATACATGGCGTCGTCTGCAGCTGCCTGTCAAGCAATCTGGCTGAACGGATTGTTGACCAAAATCTTTGGCGAACAAGTAAGAACTCCTCTGTTGCAGGTTGACAATCGTTCAGCAATTGATCTCATTCACAATCCAGTTCACCATGGGCGAAGTAAACACATTCGGATTCGTTATCATTTCGTCCGCGAATGTGTCTCTGAAGGAAGGATTATTGTGGAGTTCGTGAGATCTGAAGATCAACTCGCTGATGTCTTGACAAAGGCCCTGGTGCGCGTCAAGTTCCAGGAGATGAGTAGAATAGGAGTTGATCGTATCAGTTGAGTACACAAGGTTTAGGCGGAGATGTGTTAGAAATAATCTTGTGCATTTGAGTTAGTTAGAGTCGCCTGACGTGCGCTTTGTTCGCATGGGGCAGAGTCCAAGTTTGTCCACGTCCTGCGCCATGATCGCACATTGCTAGAGCGGGTCATGGCGTCGCCGCGGCATTCTTGGTAGAGCGGGCATGTCGCGCATCTGTTGCGGCCACGGTAAAAGGCCGTTGTTTCTTTCGTTCTATAAATAATTAAGAGCCTGGAATAACAGCTGCATCGCAGCGCAATAATACACGGTATACTTTCTCTGTGTTCGCGTGTGTTGAAGCTCCCGGCGGCGATCGCTTCCGGCGAACTCTGACAATGGTGGCTTAGTGACACGACGTGACGGTGAATGAGACGATGTGGGGAGGCACGGTGCGATGATGGCCTGGCAGGGCAACGGCGACAAGGCTCAGCAGTGAGCCGTCGCGGAGGCGTGCGATGCGACAGAGCAGAGCTTGCACAGAAGTGGCAATGCAGCGCGGCAATGACGATGGGAGGCAGGGGCGGCGAGCTGGCGGGGAGGCATTGCATGAAAGGGAAAAGTCGCGCAGAGGGGCTGGTGCACTCACATGGTGCGGTCAGGCGTGTACATGCCACTGCCGGCACGGGGAAGGAGAATGGGCACAGGGATGGGCTGGGCCACGCACGCGGGAGAGAAGAGAGAGGGGGCGCGGATGGGCTGTCGCGAAGAAGAGGGAGTTGGGCCACGAGGAGGAAAGAAAAGGAAGGGGGAGCAGGCTGATGTGTTGGGCCGAAAAAGAAGAGGAGAAAAGGCCCGCGCAGAGGAGTGGGGAAGAGAAAAGAAGGATGGGCGGGCTGTGCTGGTGGGCTCGCGCCAGGGAGGGAACTGGGCCGGATTGAGCTGTGGAAAAGAATTTTAGGATTTTATTTTGGTTTAAATTTCTTTGATTCAAATTCAAATCTAATTCGAATGAACTCTGACAAATAAGATTCAAATAAATCGTGCAAATGACAAAAACTAAACTAAAAAACATGCACTAGATCAAGCTCTCAAATTTTAGTTCTTATGAAATTTCCAATTTAGAATTTTTTATTTTAGGTGAGATTTCGGATTTTCAAAAAATTTGTCAGTGTTTGAGTTAGAACAATTTAATTAGTGAATTTTTAATTAGGAGTGAATTTAGGGATGTTACACTTGTCCTGTATACTAAAACCGTATGGACGATCACCAATCTTTTTTTATACACACTAAAATCAAATTAAATGTTTGGACCACTTGTTCAATTTCATATAGATATCATATTTATTGGTTATGCAACTGACCTCCCTTCATTTACTGATGTACAATCATTTATTTTATAGAGTACTCCCTCCGCTCTCAAATTGATGTCGCCACCGACTATAAACATCAACTTTGACCATTCGTCTTATTAAAAAAATATGATAAATTTTGAAGTATTTTGTTATAATTTGTTTTATCATCAAATTTGTTTTAATTACAACTTATAATTTTTTAGATTCGAATTAATTTTTAGAATAAAATGAATGGTCAAAATTAATATTTGTAGTCAATGACGACATCAATTTGAGAACGGAGAGAGTAATCTTTAATATACGAAAATTGCCCCCTTTTTCCGGCTTGCTACGGCGCCACGCCTGCAAGGCAACTTTCCGTTCATTAAAGGATTTAATGATGGAATTCTTAGGGTAAACAAGGTGGCATCATCAATGGGAAAACAAGTTGGTATTCGATATTAATAAAAGCAAGTAACTGATATTAATATAAATATTTAATAACAAGTAGAATCACTAACTACACAAAGTTTTAAATCAATAGAACATGCATAGCACCATTAACAGGCACTATAGGAGCAGTTGCGAAACATAGGTAAACACGGTCCAGAAGTTAGAGCTTGCCTACAGCCACTTATTCTTCAGAACATGAGTCTTGCCGATACTATTTGTAATCAGAGTCTTGAACTGCATGCTTGATGTTAGAGTGTTCGGGCTTTTTCTCCGTATAATAGTCCTTTTGGCTTTTCTTGGGATCCAGCTCCTAAGATCTAACAAACATTGAATAGGAGCCAATAAACTCGGGGGGGGGGGGGGGGGGGGGGGGGCATAAGGTAAATCATGCATGATGCGGTGGTTACCTTAATGTAAAGTTCCTTATTTTATGTGTACCTTAGTATTGTTTGCTATGGGTTAGTTATTGGGATTCTTTATTCTAGTGCTCCTGCTAATATGCAAGTGAGCTAACTGTGTATGGTGGGTTGAGTATATAGGTGACACTAAGGTCCTTGTATGAGTGTGAACTCAAGTTTAGGGTGTGCTAAAAATAGATTCACGATGTGTCATTATGCATAATCGTGGCCTAGCAATATTTACTAAAAGTTTAGCGATTAACTACTAAGTTCGTTTTAAATCATGCTTATATGATTGTGATAGTAAGCCATGTGAGCATATGCATTATCAAGTATCTATAGCACTAATGCGTTTATGTAAGTATAAGCTAGTATACAGCATGTGCAGGGTGAGCTGACCAACACTACAAGAAAAATGTTTTTTAATCACCAAAGTACTTGGTCGCTATATGTGTAAAATTATTTACTATAATTTATCACTAAAAACCTTGGTCGCATTTTGGTCACTAAAACCTTGTCACTATATGTATATAGTAACCAACAATTAAATATGTTAGTCACTAAAATTGTATAGCAACTAGAGAACCCTTGGTAACTAAATGTATTTATCAACCATTGAGCATATATCTTGGTCACTAAAAATATATATCAACAATAAAAGTCAAATCATGGTCACTATTTATCAATTTTTAGTGATCAAATTTTTTGTCATTAAAACTTGGTGACTAAAGATCTATTTTCTTGTAGTGAGCGTGCGAGGTGCCATTTCATATGTCATGTTACGTGCAATCACTGCTTAGAATCGACAATATTTTGTAAGGCCAAAAATCGTAGGGACCAACCGCTAAATCGTAGGGAACGCGTTTTCCCTACAATTTTTTGTAGGGAAAGAATTGCAAGAAAAATATCGTGAGGAAAGGCAATGTGCCCTACGCATTCTCTCAGTTTTATAGGGATGTTTCTTTCCTTACGGTATCCAGTTCATAGGGAAACTTGTTTTTTCTAAAATAAAAATAAACTGGGCACCGCCGCGCCGATGGCTGCCCGCCTCGTCGCCGATGCCTCTGACCCACCTCAGACCATCATGTTTCCATCAGCCGACCTCCACCCACGCGCCGCTGCTCCGCCAGTCTCCGACTGCTGCACTGCTGCCTCACGCAGTGGTTGCTGCAGCTCTGCCCGCGGGCCGCCGCCACCGCCACCAACCGCGCGTGCCACCGCTGCATCTCCGTGCCGCCCTCTGCCTGTGTCACCCTCCGCCCGCGCGTGCCACCGCCGTCAGCAATGTTGCCCTCCACCTCGCACGCCGCCGCTGCGTCTCGGCGCCACCACCACCCGCCGCATGACACGTCGCACTCTGCCCTCTACCTGCCCGCGCCGCCACCACTCGCTGCGTCTCCATCCTCCCGCACGCGCCGCTGCCGCCACCTCTGGTCGCCGCAGTCACTCCGCCCGTGCGCTGCCTCCCGCCACATCGCACTCCACCCGTGTGCCGCTGCTGCATCACTGTCGCCTTGGCTGCCGCCTTTTGCTGGTCCCCGTTGCCCAACTGCTGCTGTAGAGAGAGAGAGAGAGAGAGAGAGATGCAAATAAGAGACGGAGGGTGGCCAGCGCACTCAGAAGATGAAAACATTTGAAATACAGCGCCGGTCAGCCTCTTTCCCTATGATTGGTTAAAATTTGTTGGGAAAATATCTCTTTCCCTACGGTTTTAAAATAAACTCTAAGAAATCTAACTTTATCTATAAAATAAAAAAGGCCACTAGGGAAAGAAGTAAACGCTAAGGAACTTCATGGATTCTATTTGGCATTACATGTTAATGATTAATTGACATGTGGGGTTATATGTCATTAATTTTTTTAAAGAAAATATATTCATGTAAGATTTCGTTTTATAGATTTAATTGCCATAAACACAATGATGTAAACAGATTGTGATTCGGATATATAGTTTATGAGTTATTATCACTTAAATATAACTTAACAAAGAATATTGACGTACGTGCAACAATGAGCTTGTGCCACCTGGCCTTGGCAAGGCAGGGCAGCACGTTGGTCGCGCCGGCGAGCAATTTGCTCGCCTTCGTGATGCACCTGTCCAAGTGTAAAATGTTGGTAACACCAATGTTTTTGTTGGTCATTCAAATTTTGAAAGGGATCCAAACTCTTACTAATTTTCATTAGCTCGCTAAATTTTAGTAAGGTTTTTGTTGGAAGGCATACAAAACTATGTTTCCATGTGCTTCTCACTCAGGATGCCTCCGTCGGAGAACATTAACGGTGGGAACAGGTTAACGGAATAAGATGGAAAACCTGCGCAGCACCTTCGCATCCTCGCATACTCCGATACTCATCTGTAGCGCCACCACACCTGCACGGCCTCCTCCGCGCCCTCGCATCCTCGTCGCGGCTGCCGTCTTCCTCCGTGTCTTCGCATCTCGCCGCGGCTGCCATCATCCTTCGTGTCGTCACATCCTTGCTGCTGCTGTCGTCATCCTTGGAATCGCCGCATCCTCATCGCAGCCGGTTTGTACTTCACGCCGCCGCATCCTCGTCGCAGCGCCCTTCATCTGTCGCTCCGCCGTCGTCCGTAGAGCTGCAAACTGTGGATCAAGGCATAGGTACCTTGCTTGCCATACTCCGTCTGCACATCTCCTTCCCCATCGGCCATCAACGATTTCTCTGCATCACACAGCCTACGGTAGTTTGTTCAAGTATGTGTTTGCTACTTTGCTGTGACGGATAGTAACCTTCTGCTTATGCTCGCATCAAGCTTCAACGACATATTTTTATTCTGTTTACCTCTTTTCTTCTTATTTACAGATAATAAACTCTAAAGTTCAGTCAGGTTGCCAAGAAAGGTTAGTCCTATTCTACCATTTATGATGCCCATCCTGCAGTATAGCACGTTGGCATTTAACACTGAAGATGAAACCAAAGTTGATTACTCTGACACTGCTTAAATTGTGCAGAATCAGCTAACATTCTCATTATGTCCTCATTCTGTTTCTTTTATTGCACCTGTTTCTTTTTCAAGGTAACAGGCATATGGTCATCGAAATCTCCTATCCAACGTGACCCAAAATACTCTGCTCTGGGGCTAAAGGTACTGATGGTTTCACTTCATACCGAATTTCTGTCTACATGTATTCGAGAGAGCATTTCTTCAGTCAACTTATACACTAACGTTATTGAACTTGAAAATTGGAGAGGGGGGGATTGTTTCTCACAATGATTTATACACTGTTTTAATAGGAACTACGTATGAGCCTAGTGGGTGGCAACAGATTTTAACAATAGGCACATACCATACCATGTATAAAGTAGAGGCAGTGTGCTCGAATTTAATGTTAACCAAAGGCCTGTCTTATTTACCATGTATATTTTGGCATGTGGTATATTGAAAGCATAATTATATACATTTGAAGCAAGTGAAATAATGTCATTGATATCTTTGTTGTACTAAACCATGTCTGATAGCTTGGGATGTAGCTCTTTTCCGTTGTTTCAATCATTGTATTTTGTTATTTGCTTGTGTGAATATTTATGAGTTCAAGTCCATATATTTTCTGCAGGAATCTTCAGACCTTGCTCCACCTCATGAACGAAAGACAGTATCAACTGGCAAAGGTCTCTCGTGTGGTCTGTTTGATGTAAATTCTGACCTTTTTAATTTGCAATTGACCATAGTGTATCGACTCTTTCTTTGAGCAGGCCATTCTTGAGCATGATGAGAACCTGTCAGCCATTCAAACTTCATTGGGCAATTCTTTGGATAAAATAAATGTTTGGGCTCCACATACCTTTTTTTAGTGTGATGGAAATTCACAATGATCCCTTCTCTTACTATTATCCTGAATGTTTTGCAGGCTGCTACTTCTTCGTGTCCTACGTCTAGATTCAAGATACAGAAAGGAGAGGTGAGTCTTTTGCTCTATATAGCTAACGCATAGCCATTTCTTCCTTTTTGTTTCAGAGAATCATAGCCCAAGTTATTCTAGCTTTGATGTTTCTGTTGCTTCCGAGCGTGAACTAACTTTGTGATGCAAAGCATATTGTCACTACAAGAAAAATCACTCGTAGATACGTTTTATTTAGAGCGTAGATACGCTTTATATCATCTCTATGGGATTATAGACATGGTTTGCTAAAACGTGTCTGGAGGGTCTCTCCATGTACCGTGTCAATGTTTGTAGATACGTTTGAGCAAAGCATGTTAAAAGTTATAACACGGTTTCAATGCGTGATTTTTTCTTCAATGTGCTTTTCATGGTATCATCATTCTGTGAACTACTACTGAAAGATGAATATTGAAGGAAGGATGCAAGGTGTTAGAACTTAGTTGGCTGGCACAATTCAGTTTTATTGATGTCCTGACTATTGGTCTTAGCAACTTGTGCTGTTACATTCTGTGATGGAAGGATCAAAACTGTTACAACGAAATAGCTTGTGCTCTTTGTTCATGTGATAGATTTTGATTTTTGCAACAATTTATGTTTGTCATTATAGCTAATCTGGTTTTCTTAGCAAACTTGTAGGTGCTGAGGACGAATGCTGCCATGGCTTGGTCGAATTTGGTTGTTGTGCAATTGTGTTTACCATTTTGATACCTTAGAATGCATGCAATCTGGTGGTGTGCAGCATTTGAATGCCATTTATACTTCGAGGTCATGAACCATACGACATTAATTTAACAAAACAAGAAGAAAAGTTGGGGCAGGAGCAACACGGGACGGTGACCGACGGAGTACTGGAGGAGATGACGGCGCTCGGAGGCTGCGGAGCGGTTGGGGAATGAGGTCGGAAGTGCGTGGGCCGTGGAGGCCGAGAGGAACTGGATGTAAAAGGTAATCCCATGATCTAGTAGAAAATTTTGTCTGGAGTTGCAAATCGTATCTACGTGCAGTAGCGACGTGTTAAAAAAGCGTATCTACATGTGGTGAGCCTGAACGATAATCGTGAGTAGAGCCTCAGAAGACTTGGAACTTAAATACGCTTTTATATAGCGTGTTTTGAATCGTGTCTATGACCATACCATTTGAATTGTAGATATGATATGAAAAGTGTAGTAAGATAAATGTATCTAGCACATAGTTTTGTTGTAGTGTGTGCTCCCTCCTATCATATAATCCTATATTTGTTGTACATGATACTTTATTAATGTAAGTGTCTTTCCACAAGAATTCCTATGAGCTAAAAATAAACTATGCCACTGTGTTTATTTCCTTGAAGCATGGGAAAATGATTAGTTTAGGACGATGCATACCATTGAGTTTATTTGCACTCCTTAGTAAAGAGTATTCTCCCAGTATATTTTATACTGGAATCTAACATGTACATTTGCATGATACTTTTTAAATTACATGCAGAGCATTTAAAAGCAACTCCAGCTGGAGCTGGCTGCTCATCTTCTGTCCAAGGAGAGTACCACAACTTGTAGGCATTATTAACTCAGCATAATATTTTGATTGTAAACACAAAATATGTGATGTTTTATCAAATTATCTTCTTACAGTCCCAATCCACATGAGCTCCCGACAAGCAGAAATTGAAAGTTTTGGTTGCCAACGCATTCATGGAAGGAAAATACCTCTAGCTGCAGTCTCTGTTTTAGGTGAAAGTGAACCAAAATTATTAGAATCTGATGTTGGAACCCAATTTTTGTAGTTTGTCATTAGGATCTGGAGCCATGTATATCCTTGTGAAATATTAGAATCTAGAGTTAGTATGATACTATCTGATATGGGGCCTTTTTTCTGCATGTGCAACATCTAAAGTTAATTCAGCTCACGTTAACGACAGCTAGTTTAGCTCATACGTGGTAGAATTATAAAAGTACATATGTACTATAGTTCCCTAGTGCTTGACGGTGAAAACACACGGGAAAGTTAACTGTTGCCGTCATGTATCTGCCATTAAAATCTGGGGTCCCTAGTGCTTTTAGTCTCCCGAGTAGTCAGAGGAAAACACAGAGAAGCTTGTTGTTTCCAGAATGAATGTCTCCGACGGAGGAAAATTAATTATTCCATGTGTTTTCTTGCTTTTTCCGAGTGCTCTGAGAACTACGGAAAGTCCCCAAATCTCGTATGTGAAAGCGAGACGATATACTGTATACAGCAGCCAGCATGCACTACTACAAAACGAGGCTACGGTGTTACTCAAAACATTATAACAGTGTCGCTCAAACGTAACAGTTGACACTAACAAGTCTAGATGGCTCTCAACGTTACGATCCGACACTGTTATGACACCAACCGTGTCGTATGCTAGTAACATCATTCTACAAAACGACATTAATTTCTCACATTATACAACACTGTCGGTACCAGTAGACGTCACGAGCAACCGATAGTATTGAACACGACACCAGTGTTAGTCATTGCTTACTGCATCCACATCGGACACTAGAAAGAAACATTATAGTGTCGGACAAACTTGATCTAACAAAAACCGACACTGATAATGAACAGATCAATGTCGGTCGGTCTGACGTCAAGAAAAACTGAAACTAGTGTGTCTTAGCAGTGTCGGTTTTTGGTGTCATAGTTCAGACGACACTGTTATCGCCTGTATTGTATCGTTTATGATGATCCTAATATGTCCGACACTGATATTTCGTGTATAAATACTCGTCCCCTTCCTTCCGTCGGGGCACTCTATTCGATTCTGTTTCGGAGTGTGTCCGTACGACGACTGGGAAATTCGAAATACAAGGGGAGACGGTTTTCATTTCGTTTTTAATCAAAGGATATTGCTCCAGAAGGTAAATCTATGTCATGTTTGGAAGTTTTATGGTCTTATGATATGGTTTTAATGTAGATTTAGGGTAGGCTATCGTTAGAGGAGTTTGAAGTAGCGTGTACAGGCGTAGATTTAGGGCAGGTTTTGTATATCTCAACTAATTTTTTTGATCTCTAAGAGTATTAGTACATAGTTAATTAGCTAGATCACTAGTTATATATATAATAAGACCTACATTATGGTGCGGGTGGGGGCAGGGGAGACAGTGAAAAATTAATTCTATATCTAGTTAATTTTATATCCTTCATATTATAATTTTTTCTCTCATTATTTCTTTTTATATTAGTGATTTGTGAAGATGGAGGATAGATCTTAGATGTACAATGGCGCTGACAGAAATCCATTTCTATATTTCAAAAATGTTACTTCATTTGTTGAAGCCGCTAAGACAAAAAATGTACATATGAAAACAAATAGATTATGGTGTCCATGTAAAAAGTGCAAGAATGTTGTAATGTTTGAGACGTTCGAAACAATCTGTGAGCACTTGTTGAAAAATGGTTTCATCGAGAACTACTCAATATGGACCAAACATGGAGAGACACAAGCGAATACACCAAGCATTGGAGAACAAGAATTTGGAATTGGATACAACAAAGAGAGGGTAAGTGGTGAAGGCAACATCGAAGAGCCAAGGTCAGAAGGAAACAACACATAACAGAGGGATGAAAGAAACAACGATGATTGTGATGTGTTTCATGAAAGTCACGATATTAAAGGCTTCGATGTCGAGAAACTATTGCGCCACATTGGGCTCGAGGAAATACTGGAGAACAAAACGAGAGGCTTAGATAACTTATAGATTTTGGAGAAGGCTTCGAAAGACCTTCTATACGCTGAATCAAATAGGTGTGATAAGAAATGCACGATATTGTAAACGATTCTTGATCTTCTCACACTAAAGGCCAAGTATAGGTGGTCAGACACCAGCTTCAATGAATTGCTAAAGCTCTTAGCCAAATTATTACCGAAACCAAACAATTTACCAACTACCACGTAGATTGCAAAGAAATTGTTGTCAACATTGACACTGGGCATACAAAAAATACACGCTTGTCTGAACCACTGCATATTGTACCGCAAAGTATACGCAAACGACGTGAGATGTCAAGTGTACAATGCCAGTCGATACAAAAGAAATGATCAAAGTGACGATTCTGGTTCTGTGGATCATAAAAAAGAAAGAAAGGGAGGAAGATGAAGAAAAGCATTGGTAGCGTCTGGATGACCAAGATGGCGACAATAGAAAAGTTTTAGCACTTGTGATGTGGTACCTGCTAGTAATAGATCGATTGAAGCGACTATTCTCCAACTCTAGAGACGCTGAACTCATGATCTGGCATGCGGCTTCTGATGGGCGCAAAAAGGACGGGAAGCTTTGGCACCCGACCGATGCTCGACAATGAAAAACCTTTGACATTAACCATCCTGAATTTGCTAGATATCCAAAAAACTTAAAGCTAGGCTTAAGTATTGATGGAATGAATCCCTTTGGTGAGATGACAAACCCACATAGTACTTGGCCAGTGATTCTAAGCCTATACAACATACCTTCATGGCCGTGTCACAAGAGGAAGTATCTTATGTTAGCTATCTTTATTTCTGGTCCTAAACAAGCTGGCAATGATATAGATGTATTTTTAGAACCGGATATGAAAAGTTATGGGAAGATGGGGTCCGTGCTTGGGATGCTTACAAACAAGAGAGCTTCGCACTGTATGCCATGATTTTTGTTACCATCAATGACAATCCCACACGCTTGACACTAACTAGACAGGTTAAAGGGAAGACAGGATGTGTAGTGTGTCTGGACCAAACATCATCAATGTACCTTCCTTTCTCATGTAAGTTGGTGTACATGCGGCACCGACGATTCTTACCAAAAAAGCACAAGTATCGTTCAATGAAGGATCAATTTGATAGTATACCGGAGAAAGATTTGACACCGATCAATCGTGATGGTAAATTTGTGTTTGAATTGGTCAGAAATATCCATATTGTCTTTGGTAAGGCAGTGAAAGGAAAAAAGGAAGAAAAATGATAAGGCTGTAGGAGATGTACTGTTTAAAAAACAATCGATATTTTATCAATATTTATCATACTGAAAAGAGTTGGAGACTGGCTATGCCATAGATACTATGCATGTTGTAAAGGGTGTTTTTGAAAGCACGATTGTTACTTTATTGGATATCTTAGGTAAGACAAAGGATGGACTTAGAACACGTAGAGACCTAAAAAAATGGGAATAAGGCCAGAACTTCGTCCTCAGATAAGACCAAATGGAAAGTATTACCTTTCACCGGCTAGCTTTACCCTCACACTTGCGGAGAAAAAATCAATATGCAAGTGTCTACGTGGTGTTAGAGTCCCCACAGGTTTCTCATCGAATGTCAAGAATCTCGTTTCAATGTATGACCTGAAGATGACTGGGTACAACACTCATAACTGTCATACCATGCTCGCCCTTTTCCTCTCTATTGCAATCAGGGTTGTCAAACAACTATACATAAAGATGGCTGCATACGAATGTGCCACTTCTTCAATGCTATATCCAAGAAGGTAATCGACATTGCTGAGTTGGAGAGGACACATAACCAGATGAGGGAGACTATGTGCCAACTCAAGATGTGCTTCCCACTATCTTTCTTTGATATGATGGAGCATTATATGATTCACATAGCAGATCAAATTTTTGTCCTTGGCCTTGTTTATCTACATCACATGTATTCGTATGAGCGTTATATGTCTATTATGAAGGGCTACGTACGCAACCGTGCTCACCCTGAGGGTTCCATGATAGAGGGTTACACAACTGAGGAGGTTCTTAGTGCTACAACAATTACATGAAAGATGAAAAACCAATAGGTGTGCCGGTGTCACGACATGAGGGGGGCTCCAAGGGAAAGGAACAAAAGGAAGGAAAACATTCAACGATCAGAGTTTTGTAAGAGTCCGAGATGCACATTATAGCAACCTTCATCAGTTACATATTGCAGCGCCATACATGCAACAACATTTGCAACAGCTTCGTGAAAAAAATGAACATTCCACAGAGGATTGGATCATAAAAGAACACAAAAGATGTTTCACGTCATGGTTGAAGAACAAAAACCTCTTGATTGGTACAACAAAAGATGAAAAAATGATGCGTTTATTGGCCGATGGTCCCTTAATGTTAGTTACATCATGGCAGGCATATGACATCAACGGGTTCACATTTTATACCAAGGCAAAGGACGACAAAAGCCAGCACTAAAACAGTGGTATTAAAGTAGATGCCGAAGACAGTGAGGGGAACAAGAACACATATTATGGATACATTGATGAAATTTGGGAACTCAACTATGGAACAACTTTACAGATGTTCCATAAGGTGTAGAGGTGGATGAAATGGGCTTCACCCTTGTGTCCCTAAACAACAAAGGTCACAAAGATGACCCATGGATATTCCCACAACGTGTCGCACAAGTGTTTTATGTTCTCGAACCCAAAGTCAAGAAGAAGCACATTGTTATCCCTAAAAAACAAAGGATCATCGGGTTTGATAATGTCACAGATGGTGAAGAATACAACTAGTTTGATGAGGTGCCCTTTTTTGCGAATACAGAAATGATAAATATCTTTGAAGCAAGCCTCACTTATTCATCACTTGCTCCCTACATGTGCAATGATGGCGAGAGGAAGTTAGTTCAAGCTAAGTAATTAAAGATGTCATAGTTTTGTAATCAAATTATTTGTAATCAAATTATTAAATATTATATTATAAATGTGTCCTCTTGTTTTGTGATATTAAGGCTAATATTTTTTTCCCTCCGTTCCAAATTACTAATGTTCCATACGTTGTAATATATAATTTATATAATGAAAAAAGAAAGAACGTACAACAATATGTCCACATTGAACATTGCACGGCCACTGCAATGTCCAATCTAGACATAGAGTTTACATGCTTCCTCGAGAAATGTCAGAAGGCCAGGGCTTATAAACCGGTCGACACTTGCAAGAATAGTCGAGGTGGGGCTGCAGTACAAGCAATAGTGTCGGTCAAGTATGAGGTAAGCGACAGATGACATTACATAAAGCAATATTGTCGGTCCAAAATGACGTTAGAAGAAACGACAGTACAATGGATTATAGTGTTGGTTAAGTATCACATAACTTATTTCTATTATATATATATTTAAAAAGAAGAATGTACAACGATATGACCAGGTTCACTGTGGAGGTTACGCAGGTTATGAGTAACTCCACTACCAACTTGTGCCGTACAATTTATAAAATTCCTTGCCTACAAACAGACAGCCAGAGCTTATATGTTGGTCGACACTACCAAGTATAGTTGAGGTGGGACTAAAGTTACATCACATAATAGTGTTAGAATAGTATGACGTCAGCGCAAACCGACATTACAATGGATAGTAGTGTCGGTCATGTATGACGTCAGCAAAAACCAATATTAAAACGAGAAACCGAGAACTTTTACTAACTTGTAGTAATAATATTTATAAACTTACAAAAGATGAAAACATGATATTTATAAAATTATAAAATTACTACTACTACTTATAATAACTACTCTTCCATGTCCTCCTCCTCTTCCTCCTCCTCCTCCTCTTCCTCCTCTTGAACAGCTGAGTTGGCCACCTCGGTGGAGAAGTGCTTGATGCTCGCCTCTGCCTCTCTGGTCACCGCATCGGGATGGGACGCCAGCTGAACAAGGGTGTCGAAGGGGAAGTCAAGCTGGCGTACCTTTACCGCAGACAGTATGCGGTCCGCAACTGCGTGCGCTAGCTCCCAGCGCTCGAACTGTATAGTCTCAGGGAGACGACTCAGCATCCGTTCCAGCAAACCCATGGCATGGAGGAAGTGCGCAGGAGACTCCCCTTGGCCTAAAGGGAGCTGCAGACTCCCCAGCTTTAGCTTCTTCACAGCATCGTTCACCTTATTGAAGATGTCCGATGCCATATCAGTTTGAAGCTGGAGGGACCCCGTAGAGCGTCAAGATCATGGCGGAGGGACACCCCCAGAGCCTCTGACTGCTGAAGCTGCCTCTCCATCTCCCGCACTCTCTGGTCCGCCATCTAAGAAGCGCACAGAGACGAAAGATGGTTCAAAGAATGTAGAAAACAATATGGTTGTAAAAGCGCAATTGCGACCCTTTTTATAGCCCTTGGATGAACCCCTCAACTTCCGACACTCCAGTTTTCACTGAGCGTTTCACATTCCAACGCTCCAGTTTGATCCTTCTCGTGGGACCGAGCTAATAGTGTCGGTCAAGTATGACGTCAGCATAAACCGACATTACAATGTACAATAGTGTCCTTCATGTTTGACGTCATCAGAAACCGATATTATAAGTAGCAATAGTGTCGGCGAATGTTGACGTCATCTTTGAGCGACATTTACAGTAGAGTACCAATTAACATATCCCAAAATCTTCGATGAACACATGACCAAGATCATTACAAATTAGAAATATCATTACAAATTACAGTACTGACATTTTACAAAATCATTACAAATAGAGTACATGTCTTCAAGAGGTTTGATAGATCCTAGAACTGTAGGAGCTGCGTCTACCTCTTACTCAACGACGACGACGTGCTCAGAGGCGATGCCTGTCACTGGTCTGGCTCGGTCCGAGTCCGAAGGGGAACGCGGACATCAAGTACAAAATATACGCTAGAAGACTAGAAATGTCATGATGACAGTAGTGCAAGAGCTAGAGAAGATGAGGACGTTGTTGATGAGCGTCCGCATGCTCTTCACCTTGCGTCAGCCACCGCAAGGTGAAGAGCATCCAGACATTCATCAACAACGTCCGTATCTTCTCTCGTCCTTGCACTACTGTCATCATTATATTTCTAGTCTTCTAGCCTACATCATGTACTTCACGTCCACGTTCCCCACCGGGCGCGGGCCGAGCTAGACCAGTGACAGGCACCGGCCTCCAAGGACTTCGCCGCCATCGAGCAAGAGTACACGCGGACCCTACTGTTGCAGGCTCCGTCAAACCTCTTGAAGACAGTTCTCGGCTCTGTCAAACCTCTTGAACAGAGTTTGAACAAAGTTTTGGGCTCTGTCAAACCTCTTGATAGTGATTACAGGACACCAAACATGAGAATGAGTCCTGAGCTCACTGCCATAAACCTTAATAAATTGATCTGACAACCTGTTTCAAATGAGAATAACAGATCTGGTAAACAAATGATGTTGCAAACACATCTGACAATCGAAATATAGAACTTGTATATGCTCACCCAGTCACAAGGCAACCCATGCGCGACTGGGCATCATAAGTAACAACCGAAGAAGGACCATACGCGCGGCGTGACAGGAGGAGGCTAAGGAGCGTGCGGCGACTGAGGGGCGGCGGCTGTCGGGTGAGAAGCAAGGGAGGCGGGATTCATATATAGGCGAGATTGAGTAGGGTTTAGTTAGTAGTGTTGATCAGTATCACATCACCAATAAACGACATTACAATAACAATAGTGTCGGTTTTTTACTTCTGTAGTGTCGATCGGTCATGACCAAAATTACAACGTCACTTAGCAAACATACACTACTACGAAAAGACCCTTAAATATCGGGTCATAAGGTTCTGCAGTGTCGGTGAAATTGTGCGACACTCCTCATACGACATTGCCGTAAACGATAATCAATGTCGGTCTGTAGAAACCGACACTGAATCAAATTATCAGTGTTAGTCAAATGACATCATCTAGCCGACACTGATAGCAGCGTCTTCAGTGTCGGTCAGGATGACGACAGCGTGACTGACACTAGCAATAACAACAGCAGTGTCGGCCCGTCATGATATCATCTGACCGACACTAGTAACAACAACAGCAATGTCAAACGACATGATGTCATCTAACCGACATTGCTATTAGTTACACCAGTGTCGCTCTCTTGACGCCATATGATCCACACTGCCATTTCCACTGTCGTTTTGGTTATGTTGACGTTATGCAACCGACACTGCTCTCACTACCAACAGTGTCGATCTCAAGGATGTCAATTTTGCCGACATTGTTTACAGGACCCTCATGTCATATATTATAATGTCATGTGGCCGACACTACTTCCTGGATTAGGGGTGTCGGTTTCTGTGACGTCACAAAATCGACACTTTCATATATTTGAATAAGAGCCATTTGAATAACACAAATCAAATGCAAATAACAGATTAATAAAATATATTGACGAAGACAATGTATTCAGAAAGTGAATGTTTATGGTCACATATGTACACAAGTTCATCCAATGCAGCAGCTTAATTTACACATCATGAATATACATACTTCACATTGAACTAACAACTAAAATTTCATTTGCTTGGCCAACTCCGGTCTTGTTCATTAATTCTCTTCTGCCCAGCCTCAAAATTTTGCCAAATTGGTTCAAAATTGTAATATTTCCCGCACCACTAAGAAAGTTCTTCATGTCTTGTCACATCACCTAAAGGGTCAAAATGAGATGCAATGTCATAGAGTGTGGCTTCATCATATTGGCTTCCCTGCATTTGCACCTGCTTGTCTGGCTACCAATATTAAGAACATAATTAGTAATTACTAAAATGCAAATATCAATACAGTGTGAAAATGCATATAACAATATTACTAAAACTGCAAGTACTTACATTTTTCCATACATAATCTTCCTTGGGCAATGTCATGTATTTTCCAGAACCAGCTTCTATGTATTTGCACATATAGTAGCCACAATGCACACTGCTAGGAGCCTGTTTTGCACACTTTGGGAACAAAAAGGAAAGGTTAAAAGTCTCAAAAATATAGACAAAAATATAGTGATATAGATTATTGAATTATGTTGTAGTAGTACCGAAAAATGCGTTCTGTACGATAATTTTTCTTTCCGTTTTGGATGGTATTTTCCTCCAAGCTTGATGTTGAACCGGTAAGCACCGTCACCGATAAGAAATATTGTGTCATAATTATGAATATTATATCGCTAAAGAATTAAAATGATATTAGAGGTCATTACGCATCAAAGACTTCCAAGAAATCGTTGTAGGTGCTCCTCTCACGATCAAGAGAGTCAAATACCTAAGCCTTCCCTAATTTTGAATATATCATGAAAGCAATCCAATGATCGCTATAACAAAAGTACACTTAATCATGTTAGTGTCTGAATTTATTAGTCAACAGTAGGGTTAAGTAAGTGATAGAAGAAAGCATACTCACTCGAAGTTATAAGAGCCATGATGCACTCCCTGTCCCACCAATTGTACATGGCCCTACCTATGTAGGCTGCTACAGCATTCCTAGCATTTTCGACCATCAAATTATGGTACGCCTTTTGGTCATTCTTCCTCTTACCCTTCAAGTCAAGGTGGTCCATAGGGATGTTGATCGCTAATTGCCTTATTGCTGTTGGGTTAAGGTACCTGACTTTCTTATCCGCACCACAGTGGAAGCATATTTTAAAAATATGAAACAATATATAGTCAATTATGGTGTTAATTAATAGTATGACTAATTATAAGGTTATTATTGTTCAAAACACTTACAAGCACCATACGGTTATGAGAGTGGCATCCAATCTTTAAAGTCGATAGAGGGCATGTATGTCTTCAAATGGCACATTTAGATCCATTGGCACAGTGCTAAAAAGTTCTCCAGGAATATTAGCTTGGATACACTAAACACCTTTAGAACATGCTTTTAAGTACCACCCGTGAAATCTACACATGATCCAGTCCTTCTTATTGAGCATATGGCTCGGTAATAGTGGCCTGCCATGTTTGAACTCAGGAAAATCATCCTCTGTAAGATCCCAAGATCCTTTAGGAAGACCCTCGGGCACAAAAGGCGTGTGCTCCACCAGTTCCTTTTTTTCATAGGTGTATGGTTCTTTCATAACCTGAGGAACGTTTGAACTGTAAAAAAAACATTAATGTGCGTTCTACACTTTAGTGGTTAACATACTAGTTAATAGAAGGCACTGACCTATACTCTTGCTAGATGTTGAGTCCGTAGCACGTGTCGTTTGAGGCGTAGGGAGGTCATCAATAGGCTTCTTAGCAAAACCCTCGTCCTCATGTTCTCGAGAGGTGAAGGGGGTCCATGATAAGCCCCTCAGCAGCAGCAGCCTCATGCTCGTGTCTCCTGGGAGGTGGAGGGGACCCATGAGAGGCCCCTCAGCAGCAGCAGCCTCATCCTCATGTCTCTCCGGAGGCGGAGGGGGTCCATGATAGGCTCCTCAGCACCATCACCTTCATTCTCATGTCTCTCGGGAGGCGGAGGGGGCCTATGAGAGGACCCTCAGCACTAGCACCTTCATTCTCTTGTGTCGGAGAAGACCGAGGTGAAAGTGCTGGAGTAGGTCGAGACACTAGTGTCATTTCAACTGCAGATTGCAAAACAATGTCTCGTCGGTGCCAAAGGACGAAATTATTAACATCTCCCAAAGTGTCAATCCCCTCTTCCTTGTCAGGATAATTAAGACCAAAATAAAGATACTTGTCATCTACTACCTTGATTAGTTGCACCTTGGCACACTCTGGTGGAATAGATACAGTATGAAATGTACGACCAAGCATTGCAATGCCTTCTACAACCTTGATGCTCCTTTTCCTGCGAAGAGTCATATTCAATGAGCAAGGAGTATTCTTGATTATATCATCCACTGGGTACTTAGTGGTCGGTTCAGGCGTGGACACATGGCTGCTTGGAGGCGGATTTTCAATAGTTGGAGTAGTCTTGATGTTGTCGTTGACACTGATTCGGACATCCGGTACAGCAAATGGTTGGACAAAATATGGATTTTCCACTTCTCGTGTTCATTATCCTTGTTGGGTGGATCACGCTTCTTGTAGCTGCTCGCGTCGTCCGGGAACCCTAATTTCCACATAGCCATTGAAAAGACGGCTCGTGTACGACCTCGATGTTCCTTGTTTCCAAGGGCAACAGTAAGATGGTGTCTTCCCTCTTTGTCTTAAAGGTACCTTTCTTCTCCTTTGAAGCTAGCTCCTTGGCTTTTTGTACAACTTCACCAATATCTGAGCTTTTAGAAATCAATTGCCCATCATCAGTTGACTTGGATCAACCCAAGACCTAGTTTCGAGTGCGTTCACTACATCCTTCTAGTGGGTCTGGTATTCCAGCTTCTCGATCCTGCTATTCTTTTAGCCTCCACTTTTTAATTTTGGCTGCATATCCACCTGGACCGAGATTAGGATGCATCTTGTTCTTTTTACTTAGTTCCTTAAAAGACTCGCTACTTTTTAAAGCATTTTTAGATGTCATCTTCTCAACAAATGCTTTCCAATCATCAGGTGTGATGAAACTGAACTTGTTGAATGGTGTCAGACCCTTTTGAACATATTCCTTATTAAGGTTCGTCATCTTCACATTGCGTAGAGAGAAGCCTTTTTTCCACGGTCAGGGCAATCTGTGGGGAAAAGGTACTTTGCGCACAAGTTGTCCCACAATTCATTCTTTTTTTCTTCTGGGACACTACGCCAATCATGAAATGTAATCCTAACATTTTCTCTTACTAAGGCACCACAATCATTATGTCATTTTGCATTGATTCCTTCTGGCTCCACAGGCGTACCACATTGGTCAATAGTTTCTACAGCAATAATTCTAGCATGTAGCTTGTTGGCTTTCCTGGAACCACTATTTCGTGTCTTGTGTGAAGTGAATGATGTGGGGGCGGTCATGTCCTCAGTCGGCAGTGTCGCTTCTTCTTCATCAATGAAATTAAGTCGTCTAGTGCTTCGAGCGGGAATATGCTACGAAAGATAGTCATATAAGGCATTTTCGTTTGAGTTAAAATGAACAGTGTTAATTTGACTATCAAATACCTCATCGGTTGGATTATAATTTGGGTCTTCTTGCGGTAGGCGCTGCCTTTTTCCGCACGAAGGATAGGGAGGGGAAGGTTCCTCAAAAGATTAGCTTCTTGAGCTTTTGGGAGAAGAAGCGATAGGTGTCGATGCACCAACTTCCTCCATTGTAGAGATTGTGTACTAAAAATAGAAAAATATATAGTATTGTATCTGAATGGTATCGAAAAGAAGAGGGTACAAGTGTCATATATATTAGAGTCGATCATAGTAGTGTCAATCAAAGATGATGTCAGCAATACCGACACTATACGTTAACAGTGTCAGTCGATGATGTCATCAAACCGACATTGTTATTCACACAACAATTTCACAGGATTTGCACAGGAATTTTACAGGAATCACATCAAATTCACAGCAGAAACATATGAATCAGCAATTTTACCTTTCTGCCAAAGGTCTTACAATGTATCCATAAACTAAACAATAATATGTATATACATAAAAAATGTCATATTGAATTTTGAAGCCACAAGAATTGGGAGGAACAATGGTGGGAGGGATGCGACTTACAGTTTCAAGAATGCCGAAATGGGGGACGAGAGGCGGCTTATCGAGAAAGAATGGGTGAGGGTACTTATATTAGGGTTTCCGAGTGGGTGAGGGGGAGAGGAGACGACGGCTGGGAGACGGCGGGGGGCGCCGAGGTCGGAGGCAAACGTGCAGCTGAATGTCGGAGGACGACGCGCAGTCGTGACCGGTGCTTGAGCCAAGCAGGACGATCGACTAGCCGCGGCCGGTGCCGGAGTAGCAACGACGGGAGTGGCGGCGACGGGTTTAGGTTTTGCGAAAAATTTCTGCAGCGTAACGGCGTCGCGCGGGAAATAAAAAGGCCACCAGGTTTAGTGTGGAATGAAGCGACAAGGCCTGCTTATATAGTAAGAGTATGCCGGACACTATGACGTCACAGTAACCGACACTACAAAAATTGCTAATAAGATTACCAATTTCTTTATTGTTTTATTTCTCGACGTATATAATGAATTTTGATCTACAATTTAATTTTACTAAATTGCATTGTATGTTACCAATCATATGGCACTATATGTTATGAGTACAAAAAAATGTTGAATGTAGGTCGAAAGTGATTATAAAATTTATAAAAAAAATTCTATAATGAAATAGTAATGCTTATCATCAAGAAAATATTATACAAGATAATGGAACATTTGGCGCATAAAAAAATTTGAAATAATTTAAGTTATGTTTGCTGAGTGACGTTGTAATTTCGATCAAGCCAACCGAAACTACAAAAGTAAAAGACCAACACTGTTGTTCTTGCAATGTCGGCCGCTGCTGATTTCAGCTTGCCCGACACTGTTAACAAGTTTAATAATTTATTTAATGCTTTTTCTCGACGTATATAATGAATTTTGATCTACAATTTGATTTTACTAATTTGCATTGTGTAAGTAACCCGTCAAATTCTGTTTGAATATTTTTTGAGTCTTTTCATGAAATTTTTAGTTCAAATGGAACTATAGGTTACCAATCATATGGCACTATACGTTACGAGTACAAGAAAATGTTGAATGTAGGTTGAAAATGACTACAAAATTTATAAAAAAATACGTTCTAAAATGAAATAAGAATGCTTATCATCTACTAGAAAACATTGTACAAAATAATGGAACTTTTTGTGCTTAAAAACATTGAAATATTTGAAGTTATGTTTAATGAGTGATGTTGCAATTTCTGTCAGGCAGCTACCAACACTATGGTTGTAACTCACCAACACTGTTGTCCTTGTAATGTCGGTTATTGGTGATGTCAAGCCGATTGACACTACTAACTAAACCCTAGTCATTCTCGCCTATATATATGTATCTCGCCCCCTTGCTTCTCAACCGTCAGCACACCGTCGCCCTCAGCCGCCGCACGCTGACCCTCCTTTCACGTCGCTCCTCCTCCTATCACGCCGCGCGTATAGTCCTTCTTTGGTTGTTACTTATGATGCCCAATCGCGCACGGGTAGCCTGGTGAGCATATACAAATTCTATATTTCGCTTGTCAGATCTAATTGCAACATCATGTGTTTACCGGATTTGTTATTCTCATTGATGCAGGTTTGTCAGATCAAGTTATTAGGGTTTATGGATTAGGGTTTACGACAGTGAGTTCAGGACTCATTCTCAAGTTTGGTGTCCTGTAATCTCTATCAACAGGGTTGACAGAGCCTGGAACATCAGGGGCCGCGTGTACCTGCTGCTCAACGGAGCGACATTCTCGGAGTCCGGTACCTGTCACTCGTCTGGCTCGGACGCCCAGAAGGGAACGCAGAGGTAAGTACAAGATGTAGGCTCGAAGAATAGAAATATCTTGATACCAGAAGTGCAAGGGCGACGCATGCTAGATCTGGACGTTGTTGATAAGCATCTGCATACTCATCGCCCTACGGTGGCCGACGCAAGGTGAAGAGCATGCTAACGCTCATCAATAACGTCTAGATCTAGCTTCACTCGCCCTTGCATTACTGGCATCATGACATTTCTACTCTTTTAGTCTACATCTTGAAATTGTTCCCTTCCGCGCGCGGCCCGAGCCAGACGAGTGATTGGCACAGGCCTCCGAGATCGTCGCCGCCGTTGAGCAGCAGGTAGACGTGGTCCTTACCGTTTCATGCTCTGTCAACTCTCTTGAAGACATGAATTTGAAAAGATTTTGTAAAATATTACAACTGTAATTTGTAATGATATTTATATTTTGTAATGATCAACATGTGTTCATCAAAGATTCTGGAATATGTTAATTGGTAGTACTCACTACTATAATATCGCTCAAATATGATGTCAATATATTCGACTGACACTAATGCTATTTGTAATGTTCGTTTCTGCTGACGCCATACATGATCGACACTATTGCTATTTGTAATGTCGGTTTTCGCTGACGTCATATATGAATGACACTATTGCTAATTTTTGTTTGTACCAAAATTGCCTTCCCCTTTCTTCTTCTATCCCTGCGCGCCGGCATCCTCTCTATTCTCGCTTTCTCTCCTGGTCATCCTCGTTCCCCATTGCTCGAATCTCGCTCGCTCTCCTGGTCATCCTCGTTCCCCATTGCATCTAGCTTGGATCGACGTTGAGGGGAAGTGGCGCGGGACCATGTCTCTGGTGTCTTCCCACCGATCCATGTCAGAGCATAGGGTTACATCTAGCTCGGTGAAGGCTGCACGTCTCAGAGCCTGCGACCAGCTTAGATGTACGGCAACTCCCCCTGGTTGATTATCCAAAGTGTGGAAAGCGGGTCATTAGGCTGCAGAGCAAGAAGGCCAACACGTACGGTGAATTCTTCTTCAAATGCGAGGAGAATCAACAGGTGAGGGTTCAATTCTGCATTGATTTGACTTGCTTTAATGCACCTTTTCTTTAGAGTGCTTTGAATCTCATTGCAGGATGATCCAATGAGGTGCGGTTTTTACAAGTGGAAAAAAGACTATAGGAGATGGTTGGCTGCAAATGTGCCCCAGCATGTTCAGGTTCCATGAGAGGAAGAATAGAAGGGAGAAATTGATGTGTCTGTGGAACTAGCAAACTTGAAGATTGAAATTGCGCAAATGATTTGTGAATTAACTGAGTTGAAGCATCTGATCGAGAAGTTGAGCACAAAGATGAAGGTAGGAGTGCTAGCTGATGGAGTTTGTGTCATCACTGCTTTAGTTGGTTGTATGGTAGGACTATTGGTGGCAAACCTGTTAAAGTAGGAGAATGTGAGAAATGTATTGTGTTTCAAAGTCTTATTTCTGTTTGAATTATGAAATTGTGTCAATGTTGTTTCGTTCACTGTTTCAGTGCCAAACATGTTCTAGTTCATTTTAAAGAAAAACAGAAGTAAGTAATGTTAATGTCGGTTTCTGCTGACGTCATAATTGACGATACTATTGCTAATTGTAATGTCGGTTTCTGCTGACATCATACTTGAACGACACTATTGTTCATTGTAATTTCGGTTTATGCTGACATCATACTTGACCGACACCAATAGTGTCTATATTGACCGTCACACCATATTGACCGCCAAAACTCTCGGTCCCACTAGAAGGATCCAACTGGACCGTCGCTCAGTGGAAACTGGAGCGTCGAAAGGTTTATCGCTCAGTGGAAATTTAAGCATCAAAAGGTGAATCGCTTTGTGGAAACTGGACTGTCACCCCAAGGGCTATAAAAGGGGTCGCAACCATCTTTCAAACCATCTTCATCTTCATCTCCAATGGCGTCCCAGAAAGTGCAGGAGCTTGAGAGGCAGCTTCAGGACTCGGAGGCACGAGTCGTCAAGCTTCGTCAAGATCTTAACGATATACGGGTGTCCCTCCGGCTTCAAACCGACATGGCATCGAACATCTTCAAGAAGATGAACGGTGCTGTGATGAATCTGAAGCTGGGTCGTTTGGAGCTCCCTTTAGGCCAAGGGGGTCTCCTCCCCACTTCCTCCACGCCATGGCTCCTCTGGATGGGATGCTGAGTTGGCTCCTTGAGAAGATGGACTCGGAGCGCTGTGATCTAGCGCAGACATTTGCGGACCGCATACTGTCTACGGTAAAGGTATGCCAGCCTGACTTCCCCTTCGACACCCTGGTTCAGCTGGCGTCCCATCGCGATGCGGCAACCAGGGAGGCAGAGGCGACCATCAAGCGCTTCTCCACCGAGGTGGCCAAATCAGCTGTTCAAGAGGAGGAGGAAGAAGAGGAGGATGAAGAGGACATCGATATGGAGGACTCGGACATGGAGTTATTATAAGTAGTAGTAGTAATTTTATAATTATATAAATATTATGTTTACGAGTTATGTAAATTTATAAATATTATTAGTACAAGTCGATTGCATTGCCGGTTTCTCCTTTTAATATCGGTTGCTGCTGACGTAATACATGACCGACACTATTGCTAGTGGTAATATCGGTCTCCACTGATGTTATACAGGTGCGACATTATAACTCATTGTAATGTCGGTTTTCGCTGACATCATACCCGCTCGACACTATTACGTGATGTAACTTTAGTCCTACCTCGACTATACTTGGTAGTATCTACCAACTTATAAGCTCTGGCTGTCTGTACGTAGATGTGGAAGCGTGTAAACTGTATGGCAGGTTGGCACTTGAGGTTGCGCATAACCTGCGTAACCTCCAGTGCGAACCTGGTCAAATCATTGAACATTCTTCGTTTTTTATTATATAATAGAAATAAGTTACGTAAATTTATATTATATTCTATCATTTTATAAATAATAATAGTACAAGTTAAATATTATAAGAGTCTTGCAAGTTCTGTAATTTTATAAAAAATTTTACTGCAAGTTAAATATAAAAAGAGAGTACATGTATATGGACAGGTTCTTTAATTTAATAAAGATTTTGGAAGAGAGGGAGTATTTTGGAACGGAGGTTGTACAATGGTTATGTTTATGTCGGTTTCTGCAGACGTCGTACTTGGCCGACACTATTGCTCATTGTACTTTAGTCCCACCTCACCTATTCTTGCAAGTGTCGACCTCTTTATAAGATCTGGCATTCTGTCTATGTCAAGGGAGCTTGTAAACTGTATGTCCAGAATGTACATTGCACGGCCAGCAATGTGCAGTCTGGGCATCTTATTGTACTTTCTTTCTTTTTTCATTATATACAATATATATATGAGATAGCTGTGTCGTTCTGATCTACGGCACCAAAAACTGACGCTGCTAAAAGATACTAGTTTCGGTTATTCTTGACATCAGCACGACCGATAGTGATAGGTTAATTATCAGTGTCGGTTTTTTTTTATCACGTTTATCTGATAGTATAGTGTTCCTTCCTAGTGTAGGATGTGGATGAAGTAAACAATAACCGACACTGGTGTCGTGTTCTATGGTATCGGTTGCTCATGACGTCTACTGTAACCAACGCTATTGAATAATGTTAGCCATTAGTGTCATTTTGTAGAATGATGTCACTTGGGTCCGACACTGTTGCGGTCACAACAGTGTCGAGTCGAACCTTTGAGGGCCAGTGGGACTTGTCAGTGTTGGCTGTTATGTTCAGCTGACATTGTTATAATTTTTTGAGTGACACCGTAGTCTCCTTTTGTAGTAGTGATAACAAAACATTTCAATTTTTTTAAGCACCAAATGTTCCATTTTTTTTACAATGTTTTCTAGATGATAAGCAATCCTGTTTCATTGTAGAACGTATTTTTTGTAAATTTTGTTATAACTTTCCACCTATATTCAGCATTTTCTTATAACATGTAGTGCCATATGATTACTAACCTATAGTTCCATTTGAACTAAAATTTTCAAGAAAAGACTCAAAAAAATTCAAACAAAAATTTTTCAGGTTCCTTACACAATGCAATTTACAAAAATCAAATTGTAGATCAAATATCATTATATACGTCGAGAAAAAAATAAAGAAATTATTAAACTTATTAACAGTGTCGGGCAAGATGACATCAGCTTAAACCGACATTACAATCCCACAATGTCGATCTTTTACTTTTTTTAGTGTCGGTCGGATGTGACTGAAATTACAACATTACTCAGTAAACATAACTTAAATTATTTCAATTTTTTTACATGCTAAATGTTCCATTATTTTGTACAATGTTTTCTAGATGATAACCATTCCTATTTCATTTTATAACGTATTTTTTAATAAATTTTGTAATCACTTTCAACCTACATTCAACATTTTCTTGTACTCATTACGTATAGTGCCATAATGATTAGTACTAACCTATAGTTCCATTTGAACTAAAATTTTCATGAAAGTATTCAAAAAATTCAAACAAAAATTTGTCAGATTCCTCACACACTGCAATTTACTAAAATGAAATTGTAGATCAAATATCATTATATATTTTGAGAAAAAAATATTAAAGATATTGTTAAAGTTATTAGTAGTGTTTGTAGTGTCGGTTATAGTTACGTCATGGTGCCCAACATTGTTAATCTTACTATATAAGCGGGACTTGTCGCATCGTTCCACCCTAAACCTGGTGGCCTTTTCATTTTCTGTGCGACGCCGTTACGCTGTCGAAATTTTTCGTCAACCCTAAACCTGCCGCTGCCGCTCCCGTCGCTGCTCCTTCGGCACCGGTCGGGGCTACTCGATCGTCCTCCTTAGCTCTGGCACCAATCGCGGCTGCGCATCCTCCTCTGACCTCCGGCTGCACGTTCGCCTCCGACCTCGGCGCCCACCGCGTTTCTTGCTACATGTGGCTCCGGTCTCCCAGCGTCTCCTCTCCCCCTCACCCACTCCGGAACCCTAATGTAATTACCCTCAACCATTCTTTCTCGGTAAGCCCCCTCCCCTTCTCCATTTCGGGAATCTGCAAACTGTAAGCTACCTCCCCTCCCCCGGCAATCTGCAAACTATAAGTTGCATCCTTTCCCACCATTGTTCCTCTCAATTCTTGTGGCTTCGAAATGCTATATAACATTTTTGATGTATATACGTATTATTTTTTACTTTATGGACACATTGTAAGACCTTTTTTGACAGAAAAGTAAAATTTCTAATTCCTATGTTTATCCTGTGAATTTCATCTAATTCTTGTGAAATTCTTGTGCGAATCCTGTGAAATTGCTGTGTGAATTACAATGTCGGTTTTATGACGTCAGCGACCGACACTGTTACCATATAGTGTCGATATTGCTGAAATTATTTTTGACCAACACTACTATGACACTTGTCTTAAATTCTCTTATATATAGGAAGGTTGCTATTGCTATATGTCATCTAGATTATAAACATAATCTAGTATAATCAAATTGTAGGCACAATGTACTTTTCAGTTGTATATGTGCTCGATGATGAAAGTGGACTAAGTGAGATGAGAGTGGCAGCATGGACCATATATCTTGCGACTTGCGATATCGGATATGTGTTTCCATACGAGTAAAGGACCTTAGAGCGTTGGAAGGCCATTAAATTGGCAACCCACACTGAGAGCAAAAGTTTTTCTATTCTGTACCGTCTTCTTTTGTTATAGCGATTATTGGATCTCTTTGATGATACATCCAAAAATATGGGAAGGCTTGGGTAGTTGACTCCATTGATCGTAAGAGAAGTACAGAACATGATTTTTTGGAAGTCCTTGATGCGTAATGACCTCTAATATTATTTTAATTCTTTAGTGATATGATATTCATAATCATGACACAATATTTCTTATCGGTGACAGCTCTTAATTACAAGTTCTACATCAAGCTTGGAGGAAAAAAAACCATCCAAAACAGAAAGAAAAAATATCGTACAAAACACATTTTCGGGTACTACTACACCATAATTGAATAATCTATATCACTATATTTTTGTCTATATCTTTGAGACTTTTAACCTTTCCATTTTATTCTCAAAGTGTGCAAAACAGGCTCCTGACAGTGTGCATTGTGGCTACTATGTGTGTAAATATATAAAAGCTGGCTGTGAAAAATACATGACATTGCCCAATGATGATTACATATGGAAAAATATAAGTACTTACAGTTTTATTAATATTGTTATATGCATTTTCACATTGTATTAATATTTGCATTTTAGTAATTACTAATTATATTCTTAATATTGGTAGCCAGACAGACAAGCAGGTGCAACTGCAAGGAAGCCAATTTGATGAAGCCACACTCAACGACATTGCATCTCGGATGATCCGCTTCATGATGCATGAGTTTATTCATCTAACGGGTAAATATTATAAATTTTTAGGTGATGTGGCAGCACATCTAGAACTTGCTACTTGGTGCGGAAAATATCACAATTCTAAGCTAATTCACCGAAACTTTGAGGCTGGGCAGAAGAGAATTAATGAACAAGACCAGAATTAGCCGAGCAAATGAAATTTTAGTTGTTAGTTCTATGTGAAGTATTCATGTATGTGTAAATTAAGCTGCTGTAGTGGATGAACTTGTGTACATATGTGACCCTAAACATTCACTTTGTGAATACATTGTCTATGTCAATATATTTTATTAATTGCATTTGATTTGTGTTATTAAGATGGCTCTTATTGAAATACATGAAAGTGTCAGTTTTGTGATGTCACAGAAACCGACACCCCTAATCCAAGTAGTGTCGGCCACGTGACGTTATAATATTTGACATGAGAGTCCTGTAAATAATGTCGAGAAAATTGACATCCTTGAGACCAACAGTGTTGGTAGTGAGTGCAGTATTGGTTGCATGGCGTCAACACAACCGAAACCACAGTGAAAATGTCAGTGTTGGTTCCATGACGCCACAACAAACGACACTGGTGTAACTAATTGCAGTGTCGGTCCGATGATATCATGCCGTCCGACACTACCGCTGTAGTTACCTGTGTCGGTCGGGTGATATCATGCCAACCAACATTGCTGTTTTTATTACTAGTGTCGGTCAGATGATATCATGCCGTCTGACACTACATTTCTAGTTACTTGTGTCAGTCTGATGATATCATGCCCTCCGACATTGCTGTTGTTGATAATACTGTCGGTCAGGTGACATCATATCGTCCGACACTGCTGTTTTTATGTCTAGTATCGGTCTCGCTGGCGTCATCTCAACTGACACTGAAGACACAACTATCAGTGTCGGCCTGGTGATGTCATTTGACCGACATTGATGACTTGATTCAGTGTCAGTTTCTCCGGCCTGACATTGATTACCGTTTACAGCAGTGTCGTGTGAGGAGTGTTGCACAGTTTGACCGACACTTTGAACCTTATGACCCGACATTGAAGGGTCTTTTCGTAGTAGTGAGGGATCTACAGCAGCGTAAAATAATTCCATTGAATAATCAAATAATAAGATGGATAAAGGAAACAAAATACGGCAGTTGCAATCAAAATCCTATAGGAGTGTTGGCACCCAAAATTTGCATCTTAGGAAGACCAAAAATTCTGGTTTCCTAAACTGAATGCTCCGGTTTGGTAGACCGAATATGGTGGAAAATATTTAAATTTCGTCCCATAGTGATTATTTCATAAGAATTGTTTTTCAACATGTTTTTCAAGACGTGGAAGATATTGCTGAAGCGTTTGGTTAAAGTCTACTAAAGAAGAAAAGAAGTGCTTAAAAAGATATGAAGATGAAGCCAAATCCATGATTTGAAGGTTCCCGGACGTAGCCCTCACCGAGATGATCAAAACGGATATATGGATCACCTAAATCAAAGACCAGATGAGGAAATCACGGCCTTAACAAAAAAGGCTACGAAAAGGCAAGCCAGAGCCTCCGGGAGACCCCTTTTTAGAATCGAATTTTTAGGCCACCAGAGTGTCGGGCGATCGGCCGAAGTGTCTAGCCTAGGGCCGGAGTATCCGGTACCCGAAGTCGGTTTTTGGTAGTTTTTAAGCTAAATTAGATCTAAATTGTTTTCTAATTAATAAGATCTGTAGTTCTACGGGATATGACCATCTCACCTCTGTACAAGGAGGCCCAAGGCCGATTGAGAGACAACCCCCTCCAATCGTTAATCAAATATGCCTTTACTTTTATCCCTTTTTCCCTATCTCTTTTCTAAACCCTAATTTCTGTTCTTCCTTCATCCCAGCAGCGAATGAAGGCTATCCGGCTGACCTGCCAAGTAGGCGATCCCGTCGTTCTACACACGAACGTGCGCGTGGTGCATTGACCCAGATCTTTTCCGTGTCAGCACACTTTTTGGCGACTCCGCTGGCGAAGAAGGTTCAGGTTATCATAGCCGAATCAATATTCTCCAATTATGAAACTTGAATATGATGATGATCGGAAGGCATTTGAGGATCACATGGAGAAGTGCCAAGAATTTATTTCAAGCGTCAGGAAGGATCTACGAGACAGCATCAAGAAAATCTTTGATCCATCTACTAAAAAGGTAAACTCTGATCTTGAATTGGCTATCGAAAAGCCGACTAATACTAATATGGATCTTGATATTGATGCTTGCAAAGAGAGGCCAACTAATAATGTTGTTGGCCAAGTGGAGCAACCTCCAATTCGGCTATCACAAGCCGAATCTCATACAATTGTAGAAGATTCATCTACTACTACACTCAGAGGACAACACGAAAGTGCACAGATCGGTCCAATTGGTTCTACAACCAATATGACCGATTTTCCTAAAAATCAAGAGAATAAGAAAAAATCAATGATGTTGAAGCCCAAAAAACCCGAGATTGGTGTTTGGAAAGTTATTGAACCTTGATGTCGGAGCAAGAATCAAAATAGAATGCCAAAGTTTGAAGAACTTCGTGCTAAAAAAGAGAAGAAAACCAAAGATGCTAGTCGACATAAAAGCTATGCGCAAGAGTCCAATTCCAACACCACATAGAGATCATTGGAATCGGCAATGGAATACATCTCATACATCAACGCCGATTCCATCTTATAAGCCATACATGTCTCAATCGTGGGATTCTTACAATAGCAAGCCTTATTCTTATTTCCCATGGTATTCGTGGCTGTCACTTCCTCTGATATATTCCTATCGAGATTCAATCTATTATGGAGGTTCAACAAAGCATAGATCACCACCTATGCAAAGCGACCGTTTTGATCAAAACAATTAGGCTTTGGATAAAAATAAACGATGGGTGATTAGACAAGTTTATCATGTCAAGAAAGATTGGAATGTAGAGAAAAAATCAGATACAATAATTGAGGAAAAGTCGATTATCAATACATCGGCTAATATTAATAACAAACTTTGCCCTGAGCATAATCTAGAGAAGAAGACCGAACAAAAGCCATATTCGGTTGGAGGGCAAGGTATTAAGAAAAAGAAGAAAGTGAGTAGCAAGCCTACCTTTGACGAGCTTCTATCCAAATATAAGAAGGAGGCTGAAAAAAATGGAAAGCAATAAGATCAATGAGCCAAAAAATAGCCAACGGAGGAAATCTCCATCTCCAAAACAAAAGGCATCTCAACCTCATTGGCCTTCATCATATATTCCGTCAATGCATATGCCATGGATTGCACATTTAAATGTGTGTAACTATCATCAATGGTTTTATCAGGCTCTTTGGTTCCCATGTCATTGTAATCCACATCTTGATTGGTCTTTACCAAAGAGCAAAATGTATGGGTGGCCATAAATGACAACAAGAATTTCAGCCATTAGATTGAATTTCAATGTTCAAAGAGCCGAAATATTTAGTTGATATGATCTAACACATTGCTACAATTGATAGAATATTATTTCGGCTATCTCACTAGTTTTATTTATTAGATATATCAGTTTCGGATAACCGATATCTTGTTTATCATCATCCTTGAGCAATTTTGGGTAACAAGAATATTTTTTGGCACGCTTGCTTTGCCAAAAAAACAGTGAGGCATATGTTGACACTCAAAATTTGCATCTTCAAAAGATCGAAAATTCTGGTTTCCTAAACCGAACACTTCGGTTTGGTAGACCGAATATTGTAGAAAATATCTATTTTTTGTCCCATAGTGAATATTTCGCAATAATTGTTTTTCAACATATTTTTCAGGACGTGGAAGATATTTCTGAAGAGTATGGCTAAATCCTATTAAAGAACGAAAGAAAGAATTAAAAAGACATGAAGATGAAGCCAAATCCATGATTTGAAGATTTCAGAACGTAGCCATCGTCGAGACGATCCAAACGGATATATAGATCTCCTAAATCGGAGACCCGGCGAGGAAATCACGGCCTTAACAAAAAATGGTTGCGACAAAGCTTGAGACTCCGGCAGACCTCTTTCTGGAATCGAATTTTTAGGCAACCGGAGTGTTCGATAAATGAGCCAGAGTGTCGGCCTAGGGCCGGAGTATACAGTACCCGAAGTCGGTTTTTGATAGTTTTTAAACCAAATCAGATCTACTTTGTTTCCTAATTAATAGGATCCGTGGTTCCACGAGATAAAACCATCTCACCTCTATATAATGAGGCCCAAGGCCGATTGAGAGACACCGTCAATCAAATATGCATTTACTATTATCCCTTTTACCCTATCTCTCTTTCGAATCCTAATTTCTGCTCTTCCTTCGTCTCGGCGGCGAATGAAGGCGATCAGGCTGGCCTGCCGAGACTGGATCAACCCTAGGAAGATCTCGCTCTGACAGGGTCCATCCTGAGCTTGATCTTTTATGTGCCGTTGTGATCGCACCTAAGCGATCCCGTTGACCTGGATCTTTTCGGCGTCAACAAAGAGTTTCTTCCACCCTCCTTCAAAAGAAACACGGTCACAATAATTGGACACCGGCAGCAGAGCTGAACCAAGCCAATCCGAGCTAAGCCAGCAAGACATTCAATCCTTATGATAATTAGCAATATGAACTTTTGGGAATGGGAAGTGCGAGCGCTAGACTATCACACTGGAGCAACAGATGGAAATTTAATACGGAGTAATAGACTGCATATATTATTTAGTTTCTTCGAATACTTCAGCATTTTAAGAAAACAATTGTAATACTTCGCCGATCTGTCCCTGTTTACTTGTCGATCTGAGAACAAGATTTAAAGTGGATGAAATAGGTGACATATACTGAAATTGAGGTCAGAATTAAAATTCTATTTTTTAAAAAAAGGTGTGACTTTACTATAAATTTGGCATGCACATGTGGGTATTTCTACTGGTAATAATTTTTGTCTTTCATCTCTGCCCCACGTAAAATTTCGTCTGTGTTCTGCAACTGCACACACATAATGAACGTGAGCTACTAATGGCCGTCATCAAAAAGGGGGCCACACTTGACGACACAAAATGCAGATAGATCAAATCGATCATTCCCCGGAACTATGTGTAAAACTACAACTGAAAAATAGAATGCCCTTTAGTAGAGCGTGATACAGGTACAGTGGAAGTAACTCACTCCCGAATGGCTATTCATGAGCAATCAACTACTTATACTAAATCCATGTTACTGAGGGTTGCACGCACATGCACTTATCGGTCACGCACGCGTGCAAGCAACTAGACGATCTCAATGCCCTGGAGGACATCTGCTACCCCTTTCGTCTCCGCCTCAACCGGCGCGCTCTGGACGGCAGTGGCAGCTATCTCAGGGACCGGGTGCACATCGCAGCTCTTCTTGGGGAGGACGTGCTCCTCTGCCGTCTCCGGCAACTTGCCGGCCTCTTTTCCATCCTTGAGTGGCGGCATCTTCTTCCTGCAGAAGTAGAACAGGTAGAGAACCATCTGGATCACGCCAAAGGTTACCCCTAGGATGTTCGGAAGCTGCAGTAGAGTTACATTATGGCAGTTCATCATTAATAAGGCACGTCAAAAGGATCAGTCAAATTGATAACCTAGAACAAGCTCCAAAATTCGAGTGCTTACCGCGACGTATTTGTCCTTGATGAGCAGTCCATAGACGAACCAGATGACAGCGCTGAGGGTCAGCGACAGGGAGAGGTAGAATGGCATGTACTTGACGCTCCTCGTCCGGATCACGCGCCACTGCACACATATACAATTCAATATCAGCATGCACGTGCAGAACGCCACCATGATACCGCCCGTTTATCATTGGAGCTAGATCTCACGATGATGCTGAGCGGCGCCACGAATACGCTGATCGAGAAGCCAACGCAGACCCAGCCGACTGAGACGACGCGCTTCTCCCCATTAGCAAGGAGGAAGGTGAGGAGGAGGACGAGGCCGAAGACGCCAACGTTGAGGATGAGTAAGATTGTTGCCGTGAACACCTTACGCTTCCTGGGAGCGTAGGCGAGGTACATGCCGATGTAGACCGTCTCAATGACGCAGCCGGCGGCGTTGACAGTGATGAGGAGGATCTCGTTGGACTTGATCATCGCATAGTATATCCATAGCATTGAGCTGAAGAGGGCCACCATGTATGGCACGGAGTGGAATCCTTCCGTGGACTTGCTCTTGCAGATACGGTAGAACGTCGGTCTGTGCAGATCGGGCCAGCAACGTCATGACTCATGAGTGTGAGTAAAGTTTCGGGAAAAAAAATCAGTTTGAAACATATTGAACGAGGGTTCGGTAAGCAATGTGGATTCAAGACACATACATCGGGGCCAGGAAGGTCATGATGGAGATGATGTTGCCTGTAACGCAATAAAAGGGCTCCAAGATCAGGAGTTTGTAATATGTTGGTATAGAGAATTATCGTAATTAACAAGCTCGACTACTTTCATGGATAAAAATACACGTACCTAGGATGCCAAATGCAAATGCCCAAGGATGCTGCAGAGACAGGCCAGCCATGATAAGAATGAAGAGGCAAATAAAATTGCCTGTTACAATCGTTTTGCTGCAAGCTCCTCGCAGAATATCTGAACGAACAAGTACGTAGCTGCTAGGTTGCTTTGCTCGATCGTTATTTGGTTCCAACTCTTCGAACGGCAGCCAAGGCAGCGTAGGCCTTTATATAGGCACAAAAGTGGAATGTCTTTATGCATCGTTAGTGCAGGATCTCCAATCACGAATGTGCATCGTTGAAATTCTACATTGTTTCTACTTGCTTTTTTCGGATGGTTTCTGGACATTCGCACATGTGGCAACTTTGTGCGCACTTTAATTACCTCGAAGACATGAGCCACTGCATGCTTAATTGCACACTTTTGTTGTTGCTCTGCCTGTGTTCCGTAGAGTGCTCTCCAACCTTCGGTTTCTCAAAGGAACTCTTCGAGCTGCCGCAGAGCGATTAGAGGATCACACGATGAGATCTTCCCAACTAGGGCTGTCTCCCGCCTGCTTTTGACTATTATTTTACTCAAATTTATCATACAGAAATCAAAAGAAATACCAGGATATATATGAAGTTGATTTGGGTCGTCGATCTGTCAACACATATGGCTAAACCGGTAAACATTAGATTAACTTCCTTAACCTGGGGATGACCCTGGTAGATTGTGTCTATCATCAACCATTAATAAATATATGTGTGCCTACTATTTTTCTTCATGATGCGCGTACGTATTGTGTTGAATTTCTTAGGGAGCATCTTCTGGATTATGTACTTCACAATCTAGCAGAATCTTGTCAGAATATTCAAAAACAATTGTTCAAATGTGTAAAATTTGAAGTTATGATTCAAATAACTCTTATCATAAATCAAATTATAACAAAATATATGATATTTATCAATTTTTTTAGTAAAACGAATGATCAAAGTTGATATTAAAAGTCAATGGCGACATCAAATTAAGAACGAATGGAGTCTGTAACTATGCATAGATTAATTGAACCTACAATTTCTTTTTGTATGACTTTTATCTCTATTTGTAAATTAAATACAGAAAATTTTGTCAAACTAAATGGTGTGAATTTTGCAGTCAAAGAAACGCGCCCTTAATTATATAACAGACGACAATGATATCGACAACCCACTGTGAAAAGCAACTTTGTTTTTCTATTAATAATGACCCCCTCATATTGTCTACGACATCATAAAGCAGGTTCCAGCCAACTATCAGTAGAAACAATATTTCGACGTAGCTTCTTGATACCTGATTACCTCTCTGGAGTTTTCCGTCTTGTTTGCCTCCTGAACTTTTTTTTGAGAAGTCCTGGCTTTTCTAGAATATTACTCCCTCTGGTTTTAAATTATTGACACCGTTGATTTCAGACATCAACTTTAATCATTCGTCTTATTTAAAAAATTTATTCAAATGTTTAAAATTATTAGCTATGATTTAAATTCTACAAATGATAAATCAAATAATAACAAAAATTTACATGTTTGAACAAATTTTTGAAATAGTCAAAGTTGATGTTAAAAGTCAATAGTGTCAATATTTTAAAACCAGAGGAGTAATTGTTTTGAGTAATGGAGGGCTATAACTATTTCTGAAGTATAATTGAATGGTTGTTGCCTTAGGTGCCAGTTTGTACAGTTCTGCCTATACCCCCCCCCCCCGAATTAATTGAAGGTAAGAGAATATTGCATATATCAAGTACTTAAAGCACAAGTATGCCCTTCGATGCAAAATTCTATGTTTGTATTAGAAACCTTACGGTGTTTTTACTGCAGTAGTTCAGTAGTACTGTAAACTCTGGTGTTGGAATAAGGAAATTTCTGTGTTTTGAAAACCGAAGATAGCTAACACCATTGTGTTTTTAGATTTTCCAAGAATAAATTCCTATAAGGGGCTGTTTAAATCACTTTATTTTGGAGAAATTAAAATCTACATAATGAGTTAGGCTATTTAGCTTAAAATTTGAGATTCTACAACTTTCTCAAGCTCACAAATAAGCCTATCTCAAATTCATAGGGTGAGAGATGGAAATGGATTCAATAGATGATTATGCTACAATTCTATTCTCCAATTTAAAACACACTTTTCAACTCACTTCCCTACAATAGAAATGCAGCATATAAGTATGTCTTTTGTACACCTAACAATAAATATACAAATATATTTTATATACAACTATATTAGCTTAATTAATCTATATTTAAATTGTAATTCTTAAAATAAATTCAATTCCAAGGATCCAAACAGGCTCCGGCGAGGTGTGGCGGCAGCTGCGGTGTGGATCCTTGGAATTTCTATTGGAGATGCTCCGTTTGGATCCATATAAACGTCGATGAAGAAGCGAGGTGTGGCGGCAGCCGCGGCTCCGGCGAGGTGTGGTGGCTGCCGCGGTTCTAGCGACGCAACAGCTCCGGCTCTGGCTGGGCGATGGCCACGGCTCCGGCTAGTCGAGGCCGCGTCGGCTCCGCCAGGCGAGCGAGGCGACGACTGTGCGCAAGGAAGAAACGACGGCGCGTTCATTGGAATCTCGTTCGAAGGCCGATTCTGATTTTTAGTGTAAAAGAGGTGTCAAATGGAATCGTGTCCAGCGAAAGCTGATCGAGAATTTATGAGTTTGGCTCACTTCGGCGGCTTAATTCCAATGGAAGCCGCCGGAAGCGGTTCCAAACGGGGCCATAGTTTAGTTGTACTGAAAACTTTGGCGTTTGGATATGAAAATTTCAGTGGTCTTGGAACAAAGTAGGAGCTAATTAACACCATGGTAGTTTTGGATTTTCTATGAATAAACTCCCTTCCTATTTTTTACATAACAAGAAAAGAGATGGCCATTTGCAAACTTATGCCTTAGGGGATCATCTCCAACTTGTACATAAATGCAGTAACTAAATATAAATTTAGGTACTATTGGGAAAAACAAACAATGCAACAGATACCTAGAATAGCCACTTAAATTTAGCTATGACCTATGCTGCGGTTGTCAGCACCAAAAATTGGGTATGAGATACGCATGACATATCCGATGGAATTCTAGATGCCGTGCCCAAACCTCCCATCAGCGTGGAAATTGCCTGAGCAGAGGTCTCCTTCCCTCACACAATCCCCAACGCTGGTCCCAGCCATATCAAGTGGAGGAGCTTCTCTGGCTGCTGAGCCACCATCCTCAGTCCTTGAGGCGTCTGCCGCTGTTGGCTCTCACTTCCAGAGCCGTGTCACTAGCTATTGGTGACAACCCTGCCCTCTCGCCCCGCTAGCTGACGGTCCTACATCTGGCTGCTCCATCAGCCCCCCCCCCCCCCAAGCGCACCTCTGGGCCCTCGGTTCAGTTGCAGGTGAGGATTCATATTATTCGTCTCTTTACATAGAAATCTGTAAGCAAGAAGAGCACAGGACCAAAGTTAGGTATCTGATCTGAATATATAAGTATTTTGTCCACTTGTTGAGATCATATACCTCAGGTATCCACGATTCGAGCCTAGTTCGCAGAATCAACTACGAAGGATGGCCCATTACCTTGCAGGCCGCCAAATGACTCCAACAGGCCAAGGCCCATCCGACTCTCGGAGATTGGATGCTACACCAACCGCCTTACCTGTCCGACCTCCGGGTCGGGCAACCCAGGGCCGTCGATCGGCAGGAGCAAGGTGGGCGACCGCATAGGGCCCCGTTTTTCGAGGGCCCTCAGGGAGCGAGTCCTTCCTACATGGATGTTTGCCGTCGATCCACATGGCCCCTTTTTCTTTTTTGCACTGGGCCCCAAAAACATAGAGACCTCCCTGGGCAACCGCCTTACATGTCCGACCCCTGGGTCGGGCAACCGCCTCCAGCGACCAGCCCCTGACAATACGAAAGATTCCAAAAACTGTGCAATAGGCGCTGTCTGCTGGATGGTAAACAAAAAGCTGACTTTGTCTATGCAGCACAGGGCAAAGGACAAAGACAAGGACGACGACAAGATGACTGGCGTCCAGAAGGCGTCAGGGAAACTTTGAGATGCTTGCGGCTCCACCCGTCAGAGGATCGCCCGGTTTCGTAGGCTCCAAGCCATTGTAACCCCGGTCCGACCCCCTATACAAGGATGCACCGAGGCCCTTAGACAACAAGATAGACAACACACGATTTCACACTACACACACTTAGAGAGGGCCAGGAGTTCTTGATCAAGAATCCCTGCCTCGTTGTAATCCTTATACGACGAAGCAATTCGCTTCCCCAATCCTGGACGTAGGGTATTATGTCTCCGTGACGGCTCGAACCAGGCATAATTCTCTTGAATCTCCTCTAGACTAGACCACCTTAGTGAGAAGTGAGCACGAATCCCTCTCCAATACAAAAATTCTGCTGTGCCGGTGACCAGAACACCAACAGTTGGGGCACCAGAACAGGGGCGTCTCGAGGAATTTGGAGGCCCTGTACGAAATAATAAATGAGGCCTAAAACTCTCGTGTCAATTTTTTTGATTATTTGCTTTATTTTAAGCCTCTTTTGAAATAGGAGAATTTTTCCCATTTCCTACAATTTTTTCTATGGAATTAAATTTACTCCTCTGAAATTTCAATGTAATTCCTATAAAATTTCCGCGTTCCAAAGAGAGTCTTAAGGCACCTTTGAAACGCAGGAATTTAATAGGAATCAATTCAATTTCATAGGAAAATGCAGGAAACATGAAAAAAATTCTTGAATCCAAAGGAGATTTTATACTTTTGATTTTTCAATTCATATTTTCTAACTCGATTTATAGAATATCTTACAAGTTAAAACAATTAAAAACTAGACCAATTTGTATTTATTATAGACTATACACGAGATTTATTAAATGAAAATATTAAAATTATAAATATAAATATATACTTATTATAATTAGTAAATTTGGGGCCCAATAATTTTGAGGGCCCTGTGCGATCGCACAGCCTGCACGGGCCTGGGACGCCCCTGACCAAAAAGGGGTTGCATCGTGTTCATCATTTCGTTTCGCTGATGGCTCCGATCTTCGCCATGGGAGGAGAGCCTTCGATCTCTCACTTCCATTTTGGGAGCTTCACCGTTGCCATTGCTCGAGATGGCCGATCGTGACGCGTCCCCATCTATGCCAGTGGCCAGGCTTTCTGATTTGGGAGCCTGGACTTCGTCGCCAACCAGGACGATGAACTACATCTTCACGCCCCACGGGCCAAGCGCACAACCCGACACCACCGCACCCACCGAGAATCATATGCTGTGCGAGACCCATGAACGACTACGTGCCTACCTCAACACGGCACTCCAATAGCAAGAACCGTCCCAGCCAGCTCGGTCGAAGGTCTGGAGCAGCCAACAGTGCCGACGAGCGCAGCCTGATACATGCAAGCCAAGGCGGTAGGGCAGGCAAGCAAGATCCCTCCCAGGGAGCCTATTCCGTTCGAGATCACCTCGGGCCCGATGGCGACGTGCGGCACACCATCCACTCCGTGCGACAAGACACGAGCGACCACTATGTCGAATCGTGCTGAGAGCGAACTCCCGAGTTCTATGACCGTCGACTCAACCGAGACTTGTCTTGGAGCCCCAACCCCGAGGGGGCCAGACCCGAGCCTTTGGGACCGATATTCATCGAGCAAGATTTCCGCCTCATTTCTGCGCGCTGACCAACATCCAAGTATGCCGGTGAATCCAACCCGACCCACTGGCTCGAAGACTATCGCCTCACTTGTCGAGCAGGACGGGCAGACGACCTATTCACCATACAGTACCTACAACTATTCGTAGCTGACTCGACCAGAGGATGGCTTGAGCATCCACCGACCGGTTGCATCCGTGACTGGTCCGACCTCTGACGTATCTTCGTCGGCAACTTTTAGGGGACCTCCACTCGTCCGAGCAATCCTGGGACCGAAAGAACTGCAAGAAGTCAGGTGAGTCACTCTGAGACTACATCTAGTGCTTCTCGTGCAAGTGCAACGAGCTACCTGACATAAGCGATGCCGACGTCATCAACGCCTTCACCTGCGGCACGACCAAGGCGCTCGTCCATAAGCTTGGGTGCAAAAACCCTCGCACTGCCCTTGACTCCTCGACATTGCCACCACCTCGCCCATGGAGAGGAGGCTATCCAAGTCCACTTCAACAAAGACCGAGACAAAGGCCAAGAAAAAACCAAGACCGAGCGTCGTTCTGACGCTGCAAAGATCGATTGGGAAATGGGTTGAGCGGCAAGAGACCCAAGAAGAACAAGCAGCACCTTGATGAATCCATGGGCACCGTCAACTGGCCTACTTGACCTCCAGCGCGTGAACATGACGACTACTTCGTGAAGCTCGAATCAACAAGCCATGCCTGAATCACGCAACCCCGGTCAAGCATCTATGTGAGGAACCGTTCAAGTTGGGTTCTAATTAGTCGAATTAGCTTGATATCTCAAACGTCATACAAGCTCAAATCCAACTAACAAGAAATCAACCCCGGTAGTCCCCCGACATGCTTCTCAAACATCACCAAGGACAATAGCATATCGGTAATCAACATTGCACACATCACATAGGAATCCCGCATATTTAGATAAGCTATTACAAACCATAAGTACAAGATTCATAACTGAAACCTACAAGAATGGGAGCAGCAGAGCTGTAGTTTTAGCTCTCAAACTTTCTAAAACATAATTAAGCAAGGTAACAAGTTTTTATTTAGGTTCTAAGGAACGACGATGAGTACTACGCAGAAGTAATATCTTAAAACAAACCAACAGAGAGTTATGCTCAGCCCACGAATACCACCATCACTCAAAATACGAAACAAGACTACTCGTCCCCTTTGCCGACATCAGCAAGGAAGAAATAGCACAAAACCATCTCATCCACATTTGCAGAATATCAACAATGCAAACGTGAGTACGAATTTGTACATCCCGACTCCATGGATTATGAATAAGGCATTAGGAAGGATAACAGTGCAACGGTATTTATTGAGGGAAAGCATTAGATAATTATTAATTAAAATCATAAGCATAAAGTAAGAGACTTCAGGGCAACTAATTACTAAACCCAACCATAATACTTATGTACCAAAGTAGCAAGAGCTGTGTCAACAATACACCACATCCAATAATATCTCGTAACTACACAACCCATGAATAATTAGGTAAAGTTATTAACTACGTTGAACAATAATGGACACTAAGCGAGGTCATAACCGAGACTGTGGCAATTTTAACTGATTATACACCCTGCAGGGGAGCCCAACTGTACCCACACGACTAGAGGACCATCCGGTTTATGCAACTCGTGACGTCGCAAAAAGAGAACTCATGTCAACATTTCTCTCGTCCATGCCCAAATGGTTGGACAATCGACATGTCAGGGAGGACCGGTCCCGTGACTCGTGGGAACCCTGTGGTCACTCGTGCGTGTCATTCAAGACATGGCATCATCACCCAGATGCCGGTATGCAAATGAGATATTCGGTTTGTCTTACCATTATATTCAATATGTGGTATGAACGAAACGTGCTTAGGTCAAGATTAACCATGACCGGTCTTTAAAGGACACAGACAGTGCTGCTGCACACATGACTCCTTTCCTGTGCCAACCTAACCTTCTCTGTCCGGTCACAATTTTTATCATCCTCAAGTTTAGACCAACCGTATCAGTGACAAAGTATATAACTATCCTATACTCGCGAAAAGATGGTGACCTTCCACCGATTTGACTTCTACCAATCTATGTGTGGCCAAGCAAGACACACCATGAATAAAATAACAACCCAACCAGTTCTAGGATATGGCCAAGGAGTGGGAAATCACAAAACTACCATAACTAGACTTATCCTATTGCTCGGCAAATGCAATGACAACACACTAATTCATTTCATAATTTTTATAACAACAAGGATCAGTATGCGTGATACTTGCCTTGCTTTGTTGAAGTTTCTTCAGTAAGATCAACCTTAGGTGCTTCACCCTCTGGAGCACCACATCACTCTCGAGTGCGTTGCTCACTAAACAAATAAACAACACTGGTATGAAAATGCATGCTATGCAATGCAATGATACAAGTGCAGATGGTTAAATCGATATTTATTTCTTAAATTAACATATGGACGGATTAAGTGCTGGTAATTATGAAAGTTACTTTAATTGATTAATGATTTATAATTTTTGCAATTAGTAGATGGGGTAGATACTCAATCTAATTTTGTTAATCATTAATAAATAGATAATCATTTTCAACTAACCTTAAGAAATCAAAATTACCAGTAGGGCTTAAATGTTAATTATAACTACCTCAATTAATTTAACTAAATATAGCATAAATGATTTAATTAATTACAAAGGCAACTCACTTAATTCAGTAAGATAAACTAATAATAATAATATTTAGCAATGCTACTGGAATCAAAGAAATTTTAAGGGGTCAATATTCAGTAAATATAATTTAGGACAAGATTTTGTTAACTATCAACACCTACACTAATTACTATGAATTAAATACTAGAAAATATAGATAAATCAATTATAAAAATAATTATCAATGCTATGGGCCTAAAACATTTTATCCTGCTCTTTAATCATTTATGTGATAAGCATGCAAAAGACCACTAAATAAAAACACATACAAAATTTAATACGAATTAAACATTTAATTGCAATTATTAGCAAATAATCAATATTTAAATAATTAACTAATAGTGTTTAATAGGCTCAATAAAAAGTTCATAATTTTAGGAGTCTAAGAAATTTGGTTTCATATTTTTACTAGTCCGAATGAAATTTCTACAAATTTTACAAGATTTATTGAATTTCTGTTCAATTAAAAGAGAAATTTAGGTAAGGATTTAAATCCAGCCCCAGTGGCTAGGGGCATGTGGCGACCTGTGCGGGTTGGCAACACGGTTGGCCACAGGCCTGGGCGTACCGGATCCAGCCAGGCCAGGCGCACATGGTGCCTTGCCGGCGCATGACAGCCAGCTCGCCGGCGATGGCGCCCCCAAGTTCCTTGATGAGGACAGGGAAGCATGAAGGACTTAAAGATACTCAAGATCAGCAAGGTACGTTTAACCTCGGAGGAGATCCAATCCAACTCAGGTTCAAGTCTGAGTCAGACTCCAGGAGCAGTCTGCACTAAAATGGATGCCCCGGTCGCATACAAGCTCTGTTTTAGACGTTTTAGATATGAATGGAAAGCTAAGAAGATAGCTTTTTCAACGGATCTAATCCCATGTGAAAATACTTCCTAGATCTCCAAGAATCACTGAAACAATAGTACATTGTCTATGTGCTATTTTCTCACCATGATAGGAAGAAAATAAGGTGAACACAATTTGAGTAGTACTTTGCAAAGAGTATTTAATAATCTCGATGCAACCTTCAAAAAACATAACGAGTATGTGAATAATTGTTGGCAAACTTTGACAGATGTAATCCACCTCAGAGAGATGTCGCACATGATCAAAAGATGCATAAGGTTCAGACTATTGCTACATCATCTTCCACGAGTAATTTTATTCTTTCATCTCTTCCTTTATATGATGGTTTAGATTCTATTAAATATATTGCTTGGAAAAGAGAGATGGATAATCTATTTGGACAATGCCGTATGTGTGAAAGGAGAAAGCTTTTGAATGTTGCTATTGCATTAGTTGATAGTGCTTTAACTTAGTGGCAATGTTTATATATGACTAAAAAATTTCCTCGGACATGAAGTGATACTAAAATTTTAATGAGAGAAACTTTTGTTGATACATCTTCTGAACCTATGTCTAGTTGCAATGTACACTCTTTGGAGGAAGAGCTTTCTAGTTTACCTCCTATTGCACCTAACATTTTGCAGGAGATTGAGATCAATCAAGAAGATGAAAGTGACACATGCATAGAGAAAGAAGAGATACGTAATGTTTAGTGCATAGCCCAAGATGAGACTGATCATAACACACCTAAAGGTATTGCTGAAAATGAGAAGAAACTTATTCAATATCGATCTATAAAAGGTGAAAATACTTTTGTTGTGCTGAAATTTTTTGTCTATCCTACTTTTGTAAAGCAACAGCTAGTATCACCTTTTATCTATTTATCTTTGTGAATATTTGATATACCCACTAGTTCTTGTGATAAGGAAAGGTTGTGTGTTAATATTTCTATTGTTCCTATGCAACCAGAAGTGAATGAATTTGATACTCCTAATTTTTATCCATTCACTAGTGCTGAAATTAAACATTTTACATGATGAGCCAAAATTGCTACTTTCTCCAAACACTGTGGGTTATATTGAAAATGATTCTTTTTGTTACCTTGCTACAGTAAGAAGGATGATATTTTCTAAACCTGAATTACTTTTGTTAGCTAGAAACCATTTTGATATTATAGGCAACTCTGATCATAGAGGTGTGTTTAGGGTGCATAGAGATTATTTTTGCTCAAACTTGAAATCCTCTTGCATGGTGAAAATAAATGACAAACTAGATGATAAAAATATAAAATATCATGCCATGTCATGTTTACCTAGTTTTTCTAAGACAACACACTTTATAGCTTCTTATAAGAATAATAATGATGCTGATCATACGGATTATTTCAAAAATATATTTTGGGAAAAAGTTTATCTTGCTGTGTTTTATGATAAAAATACTCCATGTGACGCTTTAGTGTGCAAAGATGCCTTGTTTGCATATCGTGAACTTTCTAGCTATTTGTGCGTCCCTATTACTAATCATTTGCAAAAGTATTATGGTACCCAAGGGAGCAAGCAGAGGATGACTTTCCCTCAAGAAGGGGAGAATGATGAGATTATAAGGATCTTTGAGCCACCAAGTGATTGCATTCAAATACCCTCGTGGTCTCCACCTTTTCATGCACGTTGCAAGGCATGGTGGAGTCGAGGTCTCAGCAATAAACTTGAGTCGAGGACAACTCCAAAATAAGAAGTGCAGGATGATAAGGACATCACTCCTTTAGATACACACAAGACCCCTCCAATTAGTATTGATGAAACTCATGCACGACAGTTGAGATTAGAGGTGAGCTCATTCCTAAACACATGTCTTCCTTCCTTTCAGAATAGATTGCTACCTAATGACTTTATCATGAATAGAAACATTGGAGAGGGTCAAGAGAAACATGAAAAAGGACTTGGAGATGCTCAAGATCAGCAAGACACGTTCAACCCCGGACGAGATCCAATCCAACTCGGATTCGAGCCCGAGTCGGACTCCAGTAGCAGACTACACTAAAACGGATGTTTCGGTCACATACGAGCTCCATTTTAAACGTTCTAGATATGGATTGAAATATAAGGAGACAAGCTTTCCAACGAACCTAATCCCATGCAAAAATACTACTTAGATCTCAAAGAATCGCTAAAACAATATGACGTTGAGAATTTGTTAGGGTGTTGTGACACCATCTTTAATTTGGCTCTTGGACCGTGTATCTTTCTAAGGTCCAATTAGTATAGGGTTTGCCCCCTAAGGACATCCTTACCTCTGTATAAACAGTAGCCACATCTTTAGGGAGAGGCTTTTTTTAATTCAGATTTCGCAATTGAGTTGTATTATTCCTTGTTCTTGCTTGTGTTCTTCGAAGGCTGGAATTAGCCTTCTTGGAGAGGTCAATCGTGTGTGTACAGTTGATAACCAGTTGAGAAGTGATGCTGAGATTGCGGGGTTCGAATCGTGTTGATTTGAGGCCGCATCGATTGTGTGTCGCATCTTTACCAAATAGATAGTTACCACAACCTGACGAAGATCGGGAACCACTTACACATCAGTCATACACCAAAAGAACCACGGCGACACAAGGACTTCGAAGGTCTGGTCACCGGGGCCCGAGCCTCACCGGAAATGGGTCGTCGGTGGCGAGCAGCGCGAATCGGGTTCTGGCGAGTTACCAGCGTAGGCACTACATCCCCCTCTGGTCGACCCCTTCTCTCTCTCGCTCAGTTCTCAACCAGACACCACTTCGCCTCTAGACGCCGTCGTCGAAATGGCCTGGCCAAGCCGTCTCCGTTCCCCACCCCCTCGCAAGCACCTGTGGCCATCCTCCCTCGAGCCGCCCAATACCCCAGATCACCTCTTTCTCCTCTAGACTCGGTGGATATGAACTCTTGCCCAAATTCAAGCTTTTGGCGCTGCCGACCGTCTTCCCAAATCCGGCGCGCCCCGGGTCGTAGTTCTTGGATTCCTTTTGGGTTATAGTTTCCTCAAGCTCGCGCGCACTTGTTAGGCTCACCAATTGCCAATACCGGGGAGATTTTTTCAGAAATTTTAAAGTCATACCTCGGCCGCCGCCTGAAACCGTTGACCCCGCCGTTGAGCTCCATCTTCGGCCTCCTTTGGATCGGCGACCACTGCGCCGTCCATCCTTGCATCCCCGTGAAGCTATAGAGATGAACCGCTTCGAGCTTCGCCCCCAACAGGCCCGTAGCGACATCGCCGAACACCGCCGTCAGCCGTCCGTCTGCCGATTGGCGGCTCCGGTGAGTGGGTCCCCTCAACGCCATCCTTTCTGAGTTCTCGGAGTTCTACTGGCCATTTGGAAACCCATCCCCACTGCTCTGGCCCCGTGCACAGCGCCGTCGGCGAGCGCGCCGGCCGTCTGGCGCCTGGCCAGCCGTTGCCACGCCAGGAAGCTCCCTCGGATCTGGTGCGCCCCAACCTTGCGGCCCTACCTGTGGCCTCCGCTATTTGGGCTGGATTCCTTGCGGCCCAGCACCGCAAGGCCCAATTTGTTGCCATGCCCAATACGGCTGGGAATTTTAATATTTTTGCAAAATGCTTATTTAATTGTCCAGAAAGTATTTTAAACTTGTAAAAATTGTAGAAACTTCATTATATCTCGAACAACTATGAAATAAATTTTGCTAGGATCCTCTCAACAAGAACTATATTCTGGAGCTAACCGATTTCCATTTTATGCATGAAATTAATTTAATCACAGATCACCAAATACTTCATTATTGCATTATCATTATTCCTTGGTATGATAAAATCTTGAAAATTTTACTTTTTTGTTTCATTAATCAAACTTTCTGTTTTAGAAAAATTTTATATTTATTTTCAACAAAAATAATTTTATAAATGTTTTATTTGTTAAACAGTATTTAATTCATTATAAACCCATTTGATTTTAATAAATCCTAGAAAGTTAACTCTTCTGTTTATTTAGTTAAATTTTTGAGGTTGGAAAGAGTTTTGCATTTAATTTCTTCAGAAATAATTTTAAAATGATATATTGAGTTCAAATGATATTTAATTCCCTATAATTTTAATTGATTGCAATAAATCCTGAAAATTTCTAAAAAATTCAATTATAACCTCTCTGATTTTATGAGCAACTCAAATTCAGTGTTTTAGTTTTTGAAAACCATATTAAAGAAGTTTTATAGTTAATTTTCATTGTAAATTATTTTTTAAAGTTTAATTGTGTTTAAACTGTATTTAAATCTTTGTAAATTTATTTGACTTCAATGAATCCTGAAAAATTTCCCAAAAATTTGGATTATATCTTTTCTGATTTTACGAATAAACCAAATTATGTTTGTGTTTTGAAAATTATTTTACAGGGGTTTTATTACTAAACCACTAGTCTTCTTTTGAAAATAAAACGCTATTATCGCATGTGACTTTATTTCAAGTCGAAGAACTAGCATAATTCGTTTCCTTGCATATCATGTCACATATAGGACCCAATCCCTCTGAAGAGGAGTTTGAAGTTGTTCCGTCAACTATGGATTCTAACTGTGAGCAAAGCCCAGGCACGCCTCGGTGCTTTATTGCAATTGCGGAAAGTATGAGCACTTTATTGCAAATTGCCCACATGAGAAGAAAGAAGAAGATGATAGCAAGAAGAAAAAGGAGAAGTACTTCAACAAAGACAAGAAATTTTCAAAGAAGTACACCGGTGAAGCCCATCTAGGAATGGAATGGGACTCAAATGAGGAGAGTTTCGATTCGGATGATGAAGGCATTGCTACATTTGCCATCAAAGAATCTTTATCAAGCAAATCTCTCTTCACCAACCTCAACAAGAGTAAGACCACTACTTACACATGCTTAATGGCAAAGGAGTGCAAGCGTAAGGTAAAAACCAAATCCAACCTCCCACATAAGTATGTTAGTAGTGATGAAGAAATTTAAAATGATAGTGAAGATGAGGCATTGTTCAAAGGCTTAAGTAAAAGTGACATAACAAAAATTAGAATGCTTATGGATCAAATAGTTAAGAGTGATGAGATTCTTGAGAATTAAGAAGACTTGCTCAATCTTGAAAAGAAGAGAAACCTTGAGCTTGAGAATCTCTTAACTCTAGAAAGAAAGAAAAATGAAGAGTTAGACCAACAACTTGCTTCATGCAAAGAGACTTGTATGAGTCTTGAGAGTTCAAGTGGTGCTCTTCAAGTAGACTATGATGCCTTGAAAAAGGGTCATAAAGACCTTGAAATGCAATTTGATACTCTTCGGTCAATCTCCAAACCTAAAGATACACCTAGCTCAACTAAAACTTTCATAAGTAAACATTGTGCTAGACATAAGAATATTGATCTTGAATCTTGTTTTACTAATGTCAAGTTGATTCATGACTTGAAAGATCAAATGAAAACTTTGAAAGGGCAAGTTCACCAAAAGAAGCAAAAACTTGACGGTAAGAAGGTTGAATATGCAAGAAGTGCATATTTGAACACAAGGCGACCTCATGTGAAGGATGGTATTGGCTATGTTCATGGTGAAAAACAAAATACAAGAGAAGTGAAGAATGACCAAGAATTTTCAAAATTCACCAAAGAGGGAAGTTACCAAAAGAAGCAAGCCAAGAGGAAAGTCACTAATATTCTTTCCAAGTCTCAAGATTATCATACTAATGCTTCTCATAATATGTCCATGCTATTTCAAACTTTTGATGCATCATATGTACTTATGAAGAACAAGCATGGTAGAATTATTGCTAAGTATGTTAGGCCACGCAACAAGAACTCAAAAGCTTGTGTGTGGGTGCCCAAGACTCTTGTGGCTAATGTGAAAGGACCCAAATAAATTTGGGTACCTAAAAACAAGGCTTAACTTGTTTTGTAGGTATACTCCTCCGGTGGAACAAGTTGGGTGCTAGATAGTGAATGCACAAATCATATGACCGGAGAGAAAAGGATGTTCACCTCCTATCAAGAAAATGAAGATTCAATGGAAAGCATCATCTTTGGTGACAACAGTCAAGGAAGAGTGCACGGTTATAGTAAAATTGCTATCACAACCGAGCATTCAATTTCTAATGTATTGCTTGTTTATTCCTTGGACTACAATTTGTTGTCCTTTCACAACTTTGTGAGGTAGGCTATAATTGTTTGTTCACTAATAAGGGTGTGACGGTCTTTAGAAGGAGGGATGACTCAATTGCCTTTAAAGGTGTGTTAAAGGAAAAGCTCTATCTTGTTAACTTTTCAATGGATAAGGCTCAACTTGACAAATGTTTAATTGCAAAGTTTAACATGGGTTGGTTGTGGCATCGTAGGCTAGCCCATGTTGGAATGAGGAATCTTAATAAGCTCCTAAAAGGTGGTCACATCCTAGGACTAACCAATCTTGTGTTTGAGAAAGATAAGCCTTGTGGAGCATGTCAAGCCGAAAAACAAGTTGAAGCGCCACATCCCACCAAAAATATCGTGACAATAACAAGGCCATTGGAATTGCTTCATATGGATCTCTTTGGTCCAATAGCCTACATAAGCATTGGCGGTAACAAATATGGTCTTGTAATTGTTGATGATTATTCTCGTTTCACTTGGGTGTTATTTTTGCATGATAAGAGCGAAACTCAAAAAGAACTCAAGAAGTTTTTAAGAAGAGCTCAAAATGAATTCGGCTTAAGAGTCAAGAAGATAAGAAGTGACAACAGAAGCGAATTTAAGAACACTCAAGTGGAGGAGTATCTAGATGAAGAAAGCATCAAGCATGAGTTTTCGGCACCCAACTCCCCTCTACAAAATCGAGTTGCCGAAAGGAAGAACCGCACACTCATAGAGATGGCAAGAACCATGCTTGATGAATACAAGACCTCCGATCGCTTTTGGGCCGAAGCGGTAAACACGGCATGTCATGCAACATACCGGCTCTATCTTCATCGCATCTTGAAGAAGACCCCCTATGAGCTTCTCACCGGTAACAAACCAAACGTCTCTTACTTTTGTGGTTTTGAAAGCAAGTGTTATATTCTCAACAAGAAACACAAATCATCCAAGTATGCTCCAAAAGCGAACGAAAGTTTCTTGCTTGGTTATGACTCAAACTCTCGTGCCTATCGTATCTAACAAAATCTCCGATTTAGTTGAAGTCACATGTGATGCTGTGTTTGATGAGACTAATGGCTCTCAAGTAGAGCAAGTTGATCTTGATGTTTTAGATGATGAAGTAGCTTCATGTGATACATTGAGAAGGATGGCAATAGGTGATGTGCGACCACATGATCCAAAAGATGTCCAAGATGATCCATCCTCCAATGTAGCATCACCTCCAGCACAAGATGAAGCCCAAGAAGAAGAAGAGGGCAATGATCAAGGGGGAGATGAAGAAAAAGAGCAAGATGAACCAAGACCCCAAGTGCCACATCCAAGAGTCCATCAAAGCGTTCAAAGAGATCACCCCGTTGACAACATTCTTGGTGATATTGAAAAAGGGGTAACTACTAGATCACGAGTCGCTACCTTTTGTGAACATTACTCTTTTGTTTCTTCTTTGGAACCATTCAAGGTAGAAGATGCACTTCGTGATCCAGATTGGGTGATGGCCATGGAAGAATAGTTAAACAACGTCAAGAGGAATGAAGTCTGGTCCTTGGTGGAGCGTCCAAGTCAAAATGTTGTGGGCACTAAATGGGTGTTCCGTAACAAACAAGATGAGCATTGTAACACGCTGCGTGGGCCACACCAACACAGCAACCCGCTTACGCTTTCATCCTCGCTTCGCGTAAAAGGGTTAACCTGAGGTTACTATGCTTTAGATCTTTGGCTATTTAAGTTGGTTCATCCCTCTTTGAACTAGCAAGGTAGGACTAATCTCGTGGTCCCCCCCAGAAGCCATAGGAGTTGGGCCCCTTCCCATAGGCCTCACAAGCATGGAGTTGTGACAAGGAACAAGGCAAGGCTTGTGGCAAAAGGTTATTCACATGTTAAAGGTTTGGATTTTGATGAAACCTTTGCCCCCGTAGCTAGGCTTGAGTCAATTCGTATATTACTTGCCTATGCTACTCCCCATGATTTCAAGCTATATCAAATGGACGTGAAAAGTGCATTCCTCAACGGGCCAATCATGGAAGAAGTGTGCGTGGAGCAACCACCAGGCTTTGAAGATGAAGAGTATCCTAAGCACGTTTATAAACTCCATAAGGTGCTCTATGGGCTTAAGCAAGCTCCTAGAGCATGGTATGAATGCCTTAGGGACTTCCTCATTGAAAGTTGTTTTACAATTGGAAAAGCCGATTCCACTCTCTTCACAAAAAGAGTTGACAATAATTTATTTGTGTGCCAAATATATGTTGATGACATAATATTTGGTTCTACTAACAAAGCTTTTTGTGATGAATTTAGCAAGATCATGATCGAAAGATTTGAGATGTCAATGATGGGGGAGTTGACGTTCTTTCTTGGCTTTCAAGTGAAACAACTCAAGGAAGGAATGTTTATATGTCAAACTAAATACACCCATGACATTCTCAAAAAGTTCAAGATGGCGGATGCTAAACCTATCAAGAATCCTATAGGGACAAATGGCCATCTTGATCCTGACTTCGGTGAAAAATCGGTGGATCAAAAGGTATATCGCTCCATGATTGGATGTCTGCTTTACCTTTGTGCATCTAGGCCCGATATCATGCTTAATGTGTGTATATGTGCAAGATTTTAAGCTGCTTCAAAGGAGTGCCATTTAAGGGCCGCTAAAAGAATCTTAAGATATTTAGTTCACACATCAAACCTAGGGCTTTGGTCTCCAAAGGGTTCCACTTTTAATCTCATTGGATATTCCGATGTGGATTATGCTAGAGTGCCGGATGCAAAGTGGATAGTAAGAGCATATCGGAGACTTGCCAATTTCTGAAAAAGTCCTTAGTATCATGGTCATCCAAGAAACAAAACTCCGTTGTCCTACTCATTGCCGAAGCTGAGTATATAGCTGTGGATAGCTGTTGCGTCCAATTGCTATGGATGAAGCAAACCCTTAAGGACTTTGGTTACTTTGAGAATAAAGTCCCTCTCCTATGTGACAATGAGAGTGCCATTAAAATTGCTAATAATCTTTGTGATCATAACCACACAAAGCACATAGAAATCCAGCACCATTTCTTGAGAGATCATTATCTAAAGGGGGTTATAGAGATATTCTATGTACCTACCAAAGACTAATTGGCCGATATTTTCACCAAGCCTCTAGATGAGAAGTGCTTTTGTGAGTTTAGGAGTGAGCTTAATATCATAGATTCTCAAAATGTGGCTTGAAGTAATGCACATCTGCTTGTTGTCTTCTCTTTGATTGAAAAACAAAAGATTTGTGAAAACATTGAGTGATTTTCAAAACTATTTTATTCGTTCTTGCCATTTTTGGCATACATACGGACTATGGTGATTATTGTTATTGAAATGTTGATTGTTGGCTAATCACCATTAGTTAAGATCTTAATATAAGTCTCACACTCCATCTGTCATCTTTCCATCATCAAAATCCGCCTGAAAATCATTCCAGAAGACCCCCTGTCGGAATCTTCGGCCCCTAGCCGGAATCTCCGGCGTGGGAGTCTCTGGCCTCTGTCCGGAGTCTTCGGGGTCCTCAGGTATTTAAGAGATCCAACCGTTGCCAGGGTTCTTTTTAGAACCCTAGCGCCTCCAAACCAGCCCAAATCGCCACCTCTCTTCACTTGTTCGAATCTTGGACTTTAGCGTGGGATTTCTACAGGAAATCACTTCCCAAATTCTTCTTCGGAGTCTCCGATCATCCACCGGTCATTTTCTCAAGTTTTTGGAGGTAATCTCGTTTTGCCCGATCTCTCTCCCTAAAAGGTTTTAGGTTGTTCCAATGCTTCCAATCTTGCTACCACATATTTCTAAGGCAATTCTAGTGATTTGGTAGCTTTCCCATGGCTAAAAGCGTAGATCCACCAAAATCTTTATTCAAACTTGTTTTAGCCCGATCTACTTTTCTAGTAAGTTTTGGACGACAACTCTTTGACAAAGTTGTGTGTATGAACACCTAGAACCACCACCAAACAACATCCCTTGATTCCCCAAGTTTTTGGCGTCAATCCGAATAGAACTCGATCTAGCCGGAGTGTCCGGCTACTGGCTGGAGTCTCCGGTGCCAAAGTCTCTGGCCCCTGGCTGGACACTCCGACCTTGCCTGTTCTGTTCCTTCTTTCCAAGTTCAATTCAAAACTTCGTTTAGCTTCTTCACTTCAAATGGGTTCCTTATTGCCTGTAAATCTCTTCTTTGACAGATGCCTCGTACCAAGAATGTTAAAGGGAGTAGCTCCTCTAGTGAAGAGGAGATAGCTCCGGCGAAGTCCTTTGGTCAAGAGGAAGAGGCAGCCCAGTCGTACCTCCAGTGGCATTGTGATTCGGGATCCTCTAGTGAGTGGTTCATCTCAGCCTGCCTCAAAGAAGTCCGCTCACCCAAAAGCCAAAGGAAAAGGGAAACCCAAAGGAAAAGGAAAAGGGCTTATGGGTGGGCCAACTAATCCAGCTGAGTCAGCGAGGCAGCACAAGGGTACACGTCCTCTCAAGCGTAATATTGTCTACCGAGTGCATTACCCCAAGGTGGAGTACCCTCCAACTGTCGACCCCATGATGATGGTAGACTACAAGCGGGGTAAACATGATTTGATGCCCAAGAGACTGGAGGACGCCTACTTGTATGAGACTGAGGATGGCGTTGCAGATCATCAGTTCCACCACATGTTTCAGCTTGATTGGTACAGATCCGTGATCTATGACAAGAAGAACAGGATCACCCCGATGAAATGGATTGACTGGGACTACATGGAGAAAAAGAAGGATCTAGTGTTTGATGAGGTGATCACAATGTGTGAAGCCAGGAATGTAGGCTTCAAGCATGGATGAAATGACGAGCTCATAGCTCAGTTTTATTCCACACTATGGATCAATCACAGTGGCGATGACGAGATGGTGCATTGGAGCCTTGAAGGCAACCGTTTTCATGCATCTCACCGGTTCTTTGCTTCAATTCTTGGATTTGATGATGAAGATCTTGCTAAGAAGAATATTCATGGCGAAAGGACAATGAACAATGAGGAAATCACTTTCATGTATGACCGTGACTTTGGGCCTCCTATCTATGAGATGGTTCATGGTATGGCTCCCTGCTACAAGATCCTCACAGCTCATTTTTGTCATGCAGTAGATCCCAAGAGTGGTGATGCTACCAGTGTCTTGCACAACATGAAGACTTTGCTCTCTCTTATACAAGACCACCCGGACAAAGAAAAGGGATTTAGTGTGTTTATTTTCATCTACTCATCCATCATCGAGAACTCCATCTCTTCCACAAAGAGTTGTGGATATGCTCCCTATATCATGGCACTCATTGAGCGGACTTGTGGCCATGGGCTCTCTCTTGACAAAGTCCATAGTCCCTACAGAGTCCACCCCATCAAGATATCAGATGTTCCTTCTTCTCGAGCTGATTCTCCAGTTGGAGGAACTTCCACTTCCACTAGGTCTCGCTTTGGCAAGACCCAAGCCTCGAGGAAGAAGAGCTCCTTGATCTCTAGAGCTCTTTGATCAATCTTCAACCTTTGCTCCTCTCAAGCAAGAAAATCTGAGAAGCACTTTCAGAGGTCTCATGAGTGCTTCTCTTATCTTGAGGACAAGGTTCAAAGGCTTAGTGCTCAAGCTTCTCTTTAGTTCACTCCTCCTCGTGAGTACTCTCCACCCTCTTCTTTTGAGCCGGAGCCGGATCCTTGGGCTCCATATCGTCTTGCACAGGAGGTTGCTGGAGAAGCCGAAGATCCTAGTGAGGAAGTTGATCCGAAATATGAAGAAAAAGAAGACGATGATGGTGACGATGGCGATGATGGGGATGATGGCAGTGACGGTGGTGGTGCTGAAATTGAAGACTATGAGTTCTATTGAGCTTCACTTCACTTCTTTTCTCCTTTTTGGCGATGTGATGCCAAAGGGGGAGTAGTTATCTTCTTTGTTATCCATTTCGAGTGTGTGTGAGACTTGTGTTAAGGCTATTTGAATGATTGTAATATTAAGACCTTGTACCTTTATTACCATGTATGGTTGTATTGGTGCTTGTTTACTTTCTCGCTTTGCATTTGTGTGATTATAACTTGTCATGAGCATCACATATATACATTGTTGTCACACATACTAGTTGCACCCCACGGATGCATTGATATAGAGGGAGCCCTCACAATTTTTATCTTTGCAATATGTGCATTTTGGCTTGTCACGCATATCTTGTTCTATATGCACACATTGAGGGGGAGCTCACTATATCAAAGCATCTAAAACTTTGTTTTTATATCTCTTGAAGCTTTAATTGTGTTGTCATCAATCACCAAAAAGGGGAGATCGTTAGTGCATCTAGGCCTGTTGTGAGTATTGGTGATAAATGACAACATAATTAAAGAGTTAACGTGATCTATTGAGTTTTATGAAGAATTGCATGTAATCAAAAAGAGAGAAAAGAAGAGACGTGTCTAAAGCAGAGCTTATTGAAAATTCTTATTGTTTATTTTCATCTTTGAGTTTCGGCATGTCGTACTATTAAGAGGGACGGGAAATGAAATGGAAATCTAAATCAAATGCTCAAAATCCCAGCCATAACATCATTTCCAGAACACTCCTGCCCGGAGTGTTCGGCCCCAGGACGGAGACTACGACCCATTTTATTCGAGTCCAGAGAACCCCTTGCCGGAGTGTTCAGACCCTGGCCAAACTCCGGGCCTTTTCCTTGGATTCCAGAGAAACCCTCGCTGGAGTGTCCGGCCCTGGGCCGAAGACTACGGGCATTTTATTCTAGACTCCAAAACACCCCTAGCCGGAGTGTCCGGCCCCTGGGTCGAAGACTCCGGGTATTTTTCACCGAGTACTGTAGACCCCTGGCCGGAGTGTTCGGCCCCTAGCCGGAGACTCCGACGTTTGAATTTTGCCTCCTTGACACATGTCGGAGTGTCCGGCCTGGAGCCGAAGACTCCGGTGGTTCTAACACCCCAATGACTCTTTCAGAGGTGTGGAGTATAAAACACTCCCCCCAACGGGCAGAACTATCTCTTAGCCTCATTTTTGATCTGAACACACTTGAGCTCATTCTCACTCTCACACTCTTGCTAAGGCTTCCTTGTTTAGATTTAAGAAAGGGAAGTGAGAGGGCAATCTTTCAAAGGCTTTGAGAGCACCCCTTTGATTCCAACAAGCATTTGTAGGTGGAAATTTGATTTCGCGTTTGTTCCTCTTGGGGCTTCAAGCTCCTAGATGACTAGGCATGCTCAGGAGCTCCCAACTCGTATGGTGAAGCCCCGAGAAGTTTGTATTACCCTCCCCAAAAGGATTTGATAGTAAAGCACTCATCTCGACCTTGGTGGTCGTCTTGAGAGAGAAAAAGGGTTGAGTAAAACTCGGTTCTTTATGAACCTCTCAACGGAGACGTAGGATCCTTAGTGAATCTGAACTCCAAGATAAATCTTTGTGTCTCCGTGTGCTTCTTGTTTTCTACCGGTTTACGATGTACTACTTGCATTATTTACATTTCGGCATCGATCTATTAGGGTAGCTTGTTCTAGCCTTATTTACTTGTTCTTGCTTGTTCTAGTACTTCCTACATTCGAGTTCACAGTGTTTGCCGGAGTGTCCGACCAGTGGCCGAAGTGTCCGGGGGACTTAAAGTTTGTTTAAGTCTTAATTTGCAAGAAATTTTTAGGTTGGCCTATTCACCCTCTCTAGGCCACTTTCAATTGGTATCAGAGCCAAACTCTCCGAATGAAGCTTAACTGCTTGGGAGACAATGAATGGTCTAAGGGAAACTAGTCAAGCGGGCGAAGAATCAAGCAAAGAAATTGAACAATCTTCTTCGAGTGAGAATGATGTAAAATCCTTGTGGCTCCTCAAGAGGAAGGCCAAAGAAGAGAAGAAGAAAAAGAAGAAGCGAGTTAAAAAGGACTATTCTAAAACCCCCTTCAATTATTTTCGACAAACACATTTGCCAGCACAAGAGCTCCTGATGATTTAAATTGCCTAGCCATTCACGGTTTGGGGGCTCGACATCCTCGAGCCATTCTAAAAAGCTCCCTTGGGCTCCACTCATCTCTTCGTTGCCGTCGACAAGTTTACCAAATGGTTCGAAGCCAAGCTGGCCCCAAGCATATCGGACAGATGAGCCGTCAACTTCATCTATGACTTCATTTGCCGGTTTGGGGTGCGAAACTCTATCATCACCGACAACAGTCGACAATTCGCCGCCGAGAATTCCATGACTTCTACCACGAGTGCTACATCTGACTCAACTTCGCCTCTGTAGCTCACCTGAGGACCGATGGTCAGGTAGAGCGTGCCAATGGGATGGTGCTCGAGGGATGGTGTCACATTCTCCTTGGGCCTTCACCATCTCTTGACTGGAAGTGATGTGCTTCATTTTGAGATGTGTCCGGACCGCGCCCCACGGTAAAGGGAGTCCCCAAGAACACCTCGCAAAGCATGATAAAGGCAGCAACATGCAGCTCCCCATTTGAGTCAAGGTGATGGAGCGCGACGCCGTAGAGGAAGAGGAGGTTGCAGATGAAGTCGCAGAAGGGAGCGGGAGTCCACACTCGTGGAAGCCAAGAAGCTCACGATCCCATTGGCAACTGGCAATGAGGCGCCCTCATCCCTCGGAGCATGCCAGTTTAGCGGTGCCTGTTGTTGAAGGATGTCCGCCTTTGAGAGGGCAACAAGCTCCTCGTCGGTAACATGGGACCTCTACCAGGATGAAGTGGAAGCAGCCATGGCGACGGCTGCGACGAATCAAAAAGCAGGGCAAGCGATGCCGGAAGCGAAGGCGAAAGCAATGAAGAAGACGAGGGCTCAGGTGAATGGGATTTTGAAACAGTCTCACCCCTTTTTTCTTTATAAAGGAAACACGAACGGTTTCGCCACCGCCTCGCCACCGCTTGACGAGACATGCGCATTTATCCCAGCACGATGGCACACTTAAACCATCAGACACCCATGTTTCTCGAAACCCCACCCACTGACAAGTGGGCCAGGATGGCAAAATGGAATCTCTGCCGCACTGATGTGACGTGCACCGCTTGGCAGCGGGTTACATGTCTGGAGCACGCCTTGAGAACTGTGCCCATGAAGCATCGCATCCAAGTCTCCGTCTGACCAGCGGTCTGACCAGCGCATCTTGGCCAACCGAGCCCGCTCCTTCGCTTGATTTTCCAACAATTGGTGATTTTCCAAGGTACCCGACCAATCCGTTTGGTCCCACCTGCGCTTACCGTGCTGATCATGGTGAACGACCGATACAACCGGACGAAACCTAGGCACGAGTGTTGATCACGAAAAACCGGCCAGCCCAACTGGACCGACCTAGACACTCAAAACTCCCCTCGAGATTGGTCATGAACCAACTCGAATCCCAACCATCGACAGTCGGGCGATTCAAATCTTTTCCTGATGCCAATCGAACAAACGTGGGGGATCCGTTCCCCCATTGAAAAGGGCTCCGATCTAATGAAACGGCTGACGGAAGCCTAATATTTCTGCCCGACCCCGGTCGGCAGTTTGCTTGAGGATACGTTCCTTAGTGAAAGGGTTCCAACCCAACGAAGTGGCGAGCAAAAGCCGAATTAGCTTGTCCGACCATGGACCAATATGCACATGAGGACATGCTCCTCATCAAGTGGGGTCTGACCCCGCGAACCGATTACCCACAAATCCAAATTATGAAGCCGACCCATGAGGGCCAAAGTTCTTTAAAGGCACTCACAGATATTGGAAGATCCTCGACTGACCCTTCGGATCGCCCGGAGGCTCGAAGGCTACACCCTGTGGGCACACTCGCGCACACCCACAGGAACAAATATCAAAGATCGAAGTTCAAACCTTTGACTGACCCTTCGGATCACCCGAGAGCTCGAGGGCTACGCCTTGTGGGCGTGCTCGCACACACCCATAGGAGCCTACATCGAAGGTTGAAGTTCAGAAGCCCCGATTGACCCAACAGATCGCCCAAGGCCTCTGGGGCTATGCCTTACGGGCGCGCTTGCGAGCACCCTTAGGACCAACCACTATGGATTGGTAGAAGCACGAAGATGTTCTCTGCTTTGTCCCACTCCGCCTCAAGAGAGTCACAAATGGCGCGTGACTCGGGGGCTATTGTCGGAATCATATACCCCGAGTATCCATGAATCTGACCCAGTTCACAGAAGCAACTACCAAGGATAACCCATTACCTTGCAGGCCGCCAGATGACTCCACCAGGTCAAGGCTCATCCGACCCTTGGAGGTCGGATACTACACCACCTGACTTACCCATCTGACCTCCAGGCCGAGCAACCGCCTTACCAGTCCAACCTTTGGGTCGGGCAACCGCCTCCAGCGACCAACCCCCGACACAACGAAAGATTTTTGACACTGTGTAGCAAGCGCTGTCTGCTGGATGTAAACGGTAAGCTAGCTTTGTCCCTCCAGCGCTGGGCAAAGGATGAAGACAAGGACAATGACAAGATGACCTAGCATCCAAAAGCCGTCAAGGAATAAACTTAGAGATGCTCGCGGCCCCACCCAACAGAAGGGCCACCCAAATTCGTTAGCTCCAAGCCATTGTAACCCTGGTCCAACCCCCTATATAAGGATGCGCCGGGGACCTTAGACAACATGATAGACATCACATGATTTCACACCACACACACTCAGAGAGGGCCAGGAGTTCTTGATCGAGCAAGAACCCCTGCCTCATTGTAGTCCTCATATGATCAAGTAATTCGCTTTCCCAATCCTTGACGTAGGGTATTACGTCTCCGTGATGACCCGAAGCAGGCATAATCTCCTGAGCCAAACTAATTTTAATACCTTCCTGTGCATATGTTTTGTTCTGAAATAAATGTTTTTCAAAATCACTAGTTATATCTGAAACATTTGAGCTCTCGCTTCTTACTAATTGTCCTTGTGTGTACCTGTTTCACATATTAGATTTTGCTCAAGTACTAGTTAACTACTCCCTCCATCCTATAAAGATTGTAATTCTAGGTTTGGTCAAACCTGATTTTTACCAAATACTTTTATAATTTCAACCAATTTAATTATGTAAGACTTGTACTTTTAGATTCATCATGAGAAATATTTTTCATAACATACAAATTTTATGCTGTTTATGTCTATCAAATTTACAAATCTCTAGTCAAAGTTAGATTTCACCAACCTTGAAATACAATCTTTCTGGGATGGAGTACCTGGTTATCTGAAACATGTTTCAGGGTAAACAGTCTGACATGATTATCTCTGTCCAACTTCTATCACTTATCAATTGCTCAGCTGCTTTCTCTATTTCCGATCAATTGCTCAACTTTCTTTGTTTCCCAGTTTGGTATTTGGGATTTCGGATTTGGGAAATGGTAGGTAGGAGTGGGATTCTGGAATAGGGTGGAAGATCTGAACTCTTAGTTCATCCACCTCATAAATCTCGGTCCTTAATTTATTTCGCTATCCTAATCCCATCTCTCATTTGCCATTTGCCATATGCCACATCAAACAATAGTGCACTAGAAATATAGCACGGCTTTTGCCGCGCCTGAAAACCCGCCCCTATGCATAATTTTTTATCAAATACACAGGAGATCTGCATATCTTTATATTCAGAAGGAGGGTAAGAACCATTACAACGAACAACAAACACCAATATCACTACACCATATCAAAACAATGATACAACACATACCAGAGCTCAATAACAGACATGACCACAACACAACCGCAACAAGACACTAGCCGTTAGGTAATGGGGCTGTGACAAGAGATAAACCTCGAGCTCTAACCATCGCCCAGCGCAAACATTTCTTCCCCTGTTTGGATTAGCACTCTTCCCATGCTAGGGTTATCACCATCGAAGACACAACCATTCCGATGCTTCCAAAGAGTCCAAGCTCCCAGAACTATTAAGGAATTCAGCCCCTGCCGCAATAAGCTAGTAATAGCTTCCATGGAACACATCCACCAATCTTCAAAAGAAATTCCAGTTGCTTGCGGGGCCAAATCCAGCAAACCAAACTGCGCAAAGAGATTGTACAAGAACTCTCTAGCAAATACGCATGCCACCTGCAGTGGTTAATTATCTCTTCTTCTTGATCACAAAGAGGCATCTTTTTGCGTGATCTAAATCACATTTTGCCAAACGATCCACATTCCAACACCTATCATGTTTGATCAGTCAAATGTAGGAACATCATTTTGATGGAGCCCATGTTTTACAAACCCTCTCCCAAGGACTTGGCAAATAAGTGGACTTGGTCGATTATTGACCCGATGAAGAAAACCACTAGGTGAACGTCTGTAAGGATCAAAGACACCGAGAAGGAGGGGCTGAATCGGTAGACTTATAGAACTTAATTTCACTACAAACTTAAACTATTAGACTTGGTCACAAGTAACAAGAACAACCTACACAATTCTATTAGGCCAAGACCCCTAACAAAGCTAGTGCAAGGATAAAGATAACAAGCAAACACAAAAACGATAGCCACCAAGAGGAATCATAAAGCAACTTATAACTCTGCTCAACAAGTATGAAATACAGAAAGTAAAGAGAAGTTCAGAGAATGCTCAGCGATTTTTTCCGAGGTCTTGGTAGGTTGGAGCCTTCCCCTAATCCTCATTGGAGTACTCCTGTCAGAGTACTGGTCCCTACCACCATTTCCGAAACGGTGCTTCCTAGGGTACGCGTCACTCTCGGAGTGAAGTCACCAGTGACCCCGGCTGTAGCAAACAATACCCTCACGCAAGAGCAAACCTCCAAGGCTCGAGTGTTCCCTCCATTCCCTCTTGGTGTCCCTTTAGAGTGGGAGAATTGAAACCACTCACAAACTTGGCGTCGTCTTCCATCATCTCCTCAGAAGCTCAAACGCTGACTCCTAACTGGTCTAGCCTATCAAACCAAGAGTAGTAGGCAAAGATCACTCCTCTCAAAGCTCTACAAGCTCTAGAAGTATATGAATGCTCCCATTCACTCTCCTACTAGTACAAAAGATCTCCAATCTTGTGTTGTGCTCTCTTCTTGGTATCTCTTGGGCTCTCACAAATTTTCTACAGCAATTCAAATCTCAAGCACACTGAAAAACATCCCCCTCCACTGTTTAAATGGGCTTCTAGACTAGAAACAACCGTTGACACGTGATATCATAAAGCTGACCGCTTTTCTAGTTAACAAACTGTCCAGTGCTCTCCACACCAGACTGTCCGGTGACTCAATATTTCAGCAAACCAGCACCCTCTCTAAAATCCATTTCATATGACACCAGACTATCCGATGCATACCTTCACCGGACTATCCGGTGACTATCACTTCTGGACTTCGAGAGACACCTCTTCTGTACTTTATCTTCAGGCTCACCGGACTGTCTGGTCATTGGCCCACCGGACTGTTTGGTAACTTCATCACTTCAACTCTAGAAAGCACCTCTTCTGTACTTCGAACCTTTTGGCTCACAGAACTATCCGATGACCTCATGGACTGTTCGGTGACTCTTCAGCAACTGAAACCTTGAGCTTCTTCTTCAACTTGACTTTAGCTTCGCTTCCTCTGTCATCTTCAGTGTGTTCTGAGGTAATTAAAAGCATTCATACCTCCTAACACATGTAAGACCTGAGAATGAATGACCTGACCCCCCCCCTTAATAGTATCGGTGGTCCTATAGACTCTCCAGCTAGTCCTTAGCCTTAGTCCACAGATGCCCGGAACTTCTCATCTTAGGATCGTACTTGTCATCCATCGAGGAAGCCCACCATATTGATGTAAAAAATGCGGGGTGGTACCTACAATAAAAACTGTTACCTATGGTGCTCATTCAATAACCAAAATTCATTTATACCTTTTGGGAGACTTCAAAGGTTATGAAACTAATAACATCATCTACTCCAGAATGCAGTTCAAAATTGCATAAACAATCCCACAAGCACAGAAAATCCACCAAAGCTCCAACTGTAAGAGAGCCCTGAATATCCGAAATCTAGGACCTTGGAAAAGTGTTTCCTGAACAGTTCTGTTCTAAACTCTTTGCATAGGAATTAGGGCAAACAATCAAGGTGCTGGATCCTCAATCTGCTGCCCGTGCAACCACCGATCACTCCCAAACATACTGTGGACACAATTTCCAACATATATTATCACAACAACTGAGAAAAAAGACCACACTATTTAGGGAATTTGAATTTGGAAATGAGTCCAACGTGGTTCTGATTAGTTTTAAGAGCCAAAGCCACATCAATCTTAGGGCCCAGCAGCGATTTTTTAGATCAGAAAATCAAAGCACACCGAGCTCGATGGGGTGACAAACTTTACCCCAGCTACTAGGCATCGACCTCCTTTAGAATCCTTGCGACCCCTCCAGAGCAAACCTCTCCGAATCTTGTCAATGGCCTTGGTTGGACAGAGAGGCAGATCAATATCCATTGCTAAGTAGATCAGCATGGCAGTAAGAAGGTGTTGTACTAGCACTTTCCTTCCAGCCCGTGTTAGGAGTTAAGCTTTCCATCCGGAGAGAGCTGATCCATTATGCGATCAATGATTAGCTTAACTTGATCCTTAGTTAATTTTGGAAGAGACAACAGCAGCCACAAATAATGATACGGCAGAGCAGAAATCTCGCAAGGGAATAGCTGTTGCATGGTAACAATGCAATCATCACTCAAGTGTATAGGAGACATACTGCACTTCTGCACATTGGTCTTTAACCCTGATGCTTCCCAAAAATCTGCAGAATTTCCAAGGTGATGGCAACATCTGCTGTTTCAGGCTGAAGAAAGAGGACCACATCATCAGCATAATGCGAGAATTGTGATGAAACAATGAAGTGGAGAGAGGTTGCGACAAGCTGGCCTCTGATGCGTTGGAAACTAGAGAACACAAGAGATCCATAATGAGAATGAAGAGCATGGTAGACAGAGGGTCTCCCCGCCGCAAACCACGCCCGTGATCTATCTGTTCAGCTGTCGTACCATTGAGCAGGACTTGAGTGGATAAAGTGGACAACAACCCCACGAACAGCCAGGAAACACTGTCCAAGTCCTTCAAGATGTCCAATTTGATCAGAATACTAGATCATTTCTGCTGATGTAAATACCTCATTGTTTCCTGAACTACTATGAAGTTATCCCGTATGAAGAGACCTTTGTAATTGCACTTTGATTGGTAGGACCCAAAATTCAGAAACTTCCTGCTCCAAACAGCCGAGATGGCAATCATGATGTCTTCCTTGATCGTTTCCCAACAAGACTTGAAAAAATAGATGTCAACCCATTTGGTCTGGTGGCTTTATCTAAGGGCAAATGTTTGATTGTTCTCCAGACTTCTACGTCAGAAAAAGGAACTTCAACATTAGCCAGGTCAAGAGGAGTGATACCTAGAAAATCCACGTCAATAGCATACGGCCTATCCATGGTGGATCCAAGCAAATTTGAATAGAAATCAACTAGCTACTGAAGTTCTTCCTTTTTTGATGCCAGGCATAAAAATGAAAAAGTTTAGCGTTAGCATCACCATCTCGCAGCCACCCTATTCTAGACCTTGTGCGAGCAATTGTTCTCTCAAGAGAGGAAAGAGTGAGACTGTCTTTCTTAACTCTTAAGACCATTCTTCAACAAGATTTCTACCTGTGAAAGAGTATGGTTGCCTTGAGAAATCTCTAAACAATGCACGATCTCATGTGCAAGACTAAGAACATGACGTATGTTCTTATCACTCAAACTCTGGAGATCCTTTGCTACAGCTCTAAACTTTCTGTCCAATGTGATAAAAGGGCAAGAACCACCTGAAACAGAGGTCCAAGCTGCTGCCATTGCTTCTTGGAAACCTTCAATTTTCGGCCAAAAAGATTACAAAGCAAAATGCCGCTGCCCTGGCTTATTGTCCCTAAGACCTAGAATCAAGGGACAATAATCAGAATCTGAAGTTGCTATGCGCTGTAGCATGGAATTAGGGAAAATATACTCCCAATCTATAGAACATAACACTCTGTCTAGCTTCACCAATGTAGGATTTTTCTTGCGGGTTGGACCTTGCAACACCTCCTCTGACCAAGGCAGTTCGAGATCCTAAGCAGAGAGGGCATGAAGTTGAGCACGAGGACGTTTGATGCATTGTGCTGCATGGCCTGCATCAAAATTCTCCCCACAGTAGAAACATAGGTTGTTAGCACGGCGATGCTCTCTCAGTTGACGTTCCTTCCACAGATCACCCCAATAGCCGACGATCTGGAATCTGATCGAGGAGCTGCAGAAAAAGCACGACTGACAATCAGTGGCCGGACAGAGCGAGATTTTACGTGCTCAAGAACAACTTCCTAAATCTGGGCAAGTAGCACGGCACGATCAACAGTCTCAGGAACTTGAGCCAACACTGCACCCTTGATGTCATCTCGCAGCCCATCGATAAAATGAGAAACAAACAGAGTCTCATCTAGTACAATATGCATCACCACCTGGTAACGCACTGACTCGAAGGCAGACTTATAATCCTCAACTGAGCCCTCCTGCCACAGAACTAACAGTGCAAGCATGTGCTTACGGTAATCATAGGCACCAAATTTCTGTTCCACGGAAGATATGAAAGAATCCCATCTCCCCAATCCATATTACAGCTTATATACCTGGAGCCATTTAGTGGTGCTGCCTTCCATATGCAGCGAAGCCGCTGTTGTACACATGCACTCCTGAATGTGGAAGTAGTCCAAGCAGTTGTCGCGCCAAATCTGCAGGTCGGTGCCGTCGAAACGTGGGAACGACATCTTCAGCAACGGGTAGTATTAAGAAGGTCTTGATGAATCGTGATGCTGGTGTAGACATTCTAGCAAATGGTTGGAGTACCGGTCGCCAGCCGGGTGTGGCGTGTGACGCGTTCCTTGGGGATCCTCTGTCGGATGGGCAGAGGGGCAGCCTCGGTCGACGCGCTCTGCACCAGCAGCAGGGGAGGGACTGTGATGGTCGCTCCCCCGATCGTGCTGCTTCATCCATTCTACGGTCAGGCTCCCCACTGCCTCACCATTGGATTCAACCCGTTTCGAGAGCAGATGGTGACTCCCGATGGACTGCTCAATCACCTTGGATTTCAGTTCCAACTGCACGAGAATGCGCTGCTGGGTATTATCGAGTGTAGGCGCCCGTGCGAACAGCAGGTTCATGTTCTCCAACAATTTGACCCAGTTTGCGGCGTCCTTCGTCTGGGACTTAGTCATGGCGTCCAAGATGAACTGAGTCTGCACCGAAGGTCACGACACCGATTTCTTCTTAGGTGCTGTGGTGAGCACTCCAATCGCGCTGTCGGGTGGAAGAACCAGGAGCAGAACACCGTGCGAGGAAGCGCCGTGTTCTCCCCAACGTACACCAATCGATTGTGGGCGCGGATAGAGGAACAAACACTGCACGGAAGAGCCTGAATCTGATACCACCTGTTACGCCTCCCTTGGCTGCCAGCGGTGATGAACCAAGGTGTGAGAACGGCGAGCTTGGTTCACCGGCCAAACTCAAGAATGAGAGAGGTAAGTTGGGATTTGGTTTCTGTATTACATTTTCATATCCTGCAGTTACAAAGGGGTGCTATTTATATAGCCCCATACCTCATATTACAGCTGTGTGAAGCTAAGAATTGTACCTAATCATAAACACAATGGCGCCAGCTCCTGGTTCTTATTCCTGCCATGCACAATCATTCGAACAAGAAGGCACATTAGCTCAGCTAGATGATGCTGTAGCCGTTACACTCCTGCATATACCGCTGTGTACGGCCGTTGATGATGGGAATAACTCCAGTGGTTTTCCAGGTCAAGCAGCCGATGATTTCATATCTCTGTTGGGCATGCAACAAACAAGCGCTGTCCCTGCCAAATCCACGCGGAGATCACAGGCATGCAGCAAACTCTCAACAACCATGCCACACGTCAAGATCAACAAATCCCGTATGTTTTGTTCTTGTCACAACTGCATGCAACAGAACGCCCGGTCTCCTGCTTATGTAAACTAGAGCTTCCAGCCGAGAAAGTGGGACGCACATCAGGCTGCTGGGCTCGTGCCACGAGCACGCACACCTCCATGTCGCCAGGCTGCTGGCACAGCATGCTGGAGGCGCACGCCACCGCTCACACTCATGCGCCAATGGTAAGAGAAGACTCCTGTGTCGTAGGGCTGAAGACAGATGGATATGTGAAAGCGCTGCCACCACACCTGCTGACACCGCCGTGTTAGAAATTGATCTCCACCCATTTTGACCCAACGGCTTTAATGGGCCCTTGATCTAATTGCGCCCTGATCGAGGGCGCCCAGCCCATTATGGCTGGTGGGCCCCTGTCGTCAGCGCCACAATAAATAGAGGTGGAGTGCCGGCCGGAACTCATGACCTAAGTTCGTCCGTACCGCCGCACCCCACCGACATCCCTAAACCCGATCTGTGAGGGGGCGCTGTGCCGACGGGAAGCACCACCGCCGTCACCGCCACGACGACCGCCGTCCCGGGAGATCGACGACGCCGCCGCGACTCCAACGCCACTGCCCTCTCCACCGACCGACGCTGCCCAAGCGCTGAGGACCGCACCGACAAAGGACAGATGACCGGATCGTCTTCCACGACTCCGGCGACCGGATCCGAAGGTATTGACCACCTCCGAACCACAGATCTATTGCCGACACAGAAACTCTCGGATCTACACTCCTAGACCCAGAGAAAAGATAACTACATTGGCATCAGAGCCAGATCTAGGAGTGGATCCCGACGAGTATGAAAAAACTCGCCGGAACCCTACCCGCGAGCAAAGATCCGAAAGAAAAATTGTAGCACTGTGGCGGTAAGCCTTCGGGCTCCGCGAAAGAACCGCGAAAAAGAAAAAAGAAAAGAAAAAGAAATCTACAGATCAGAGAGAGAAGAAAAAGAAAAAAAAGCACCGGCACAACCTCGCGACGCCTCGGCGCGCAGCCCG